>VMDO01022013.1:0-34262 GCA_007922755.1 Pedetes capensis
TGTTGTTGTTAGGTGCCGTCGAGTCGGTATCCGACTCATAGCGACCCTCAGAGGGTTTTCAATGGCTGACTGTTTCGGGATTGCCTTGGGAGTGGATTGCCAGGTCCTTCTCCCACTTTTGCGGTACTGGGAATTGAACTCGGGACCTCAGAGACTGCAGTGCAGCGCTCTACCAACTGAGCCAAATCCCAGCCCCCTACCTGAGGTTAGTTGATTATTTTATAATATAGCAGAGATTATTATTTTTTCATTCTTTTCTATTCTGTTTGTTTTTCTGGGATATGTGAAATAGGGAAGAGGGACTACAACTGTATATGTCCCTTAGAGATTCAAGGGCACATCTCTTTTCTTGAGAGATCTCATGGCCAATCCAATTACAGTACAAGAAATATCTGAGAGAGGCTAGGGTGAGATGCAGAGGTCAGCTGTGGGATTTTATAACTAAATCTATGAGATCCAAATCAGAGGTTGCCTTGTTGTTGTTGTTAGGTGCCATCCAGTCCAGTCCGACTCATAACGACCCTATGTACAGCAGATCGAAACACTTGCCGATTCTGTGCCAGGCAAACCATCTTATTTATGTTTAAGCCCATTGTTGCAGACACTGTGTCAATCCATCTGGTGGAGGGTTTTCCTCTTTTGCATTGACCTGCCACTCTCCCAAACATGATGTCCTTCTCCAGGGATTGATCTCTCCTGACTACATGTCCAAAATATGTTAAGACGCAGTCTGGCCATTCTTGCTTCCAAGGAGCACTCTGGTTGCACTTCTTCTAGGACAGATTCCTTGGTTCTTTTGGCAGTCCATGGTATATTCAATAGACATCTCCAGCACCACAATTCAGAAGCATCAATTCTTTTTCTGTCTCTCTTGTTCAATGTCCAGCTTTCACAACCATATGATGCCACTGAAAAGACCATGGCATGAGTCTGACGCACCTTCGTCTTCAATGTGATATCTTTGCTTTTCAATACTCTAAAGAGATCTTTTGCCACAGCTTTTCCTAGGGCAATGCAAGAGGTTGCCTTAGAATTACCTTAGTTCCTCCCTAGGATAGAACCTCTCATGACCTAAGGATCTCCCATCTCCCTCTATCTCTTAAGGGTCCCACAAATGCAGCATCATCACCCTGCAGATCAGTCCTCCAACCCATGACCCATTGGACTGTAAACCCCATGCAAACCATAGCAAGGTGCCTAGTTCATATTTACAGACATTATGAAATTCAACAAAGAGGTTTAGATTGGATATATAGTATTGGAAATTATGGAGATATGGGGGATACCTTTAGTCCTAAGGAGATTCATTCAATAAATTTTCAAATAACCTATTAAGTAGTAAACTTGATCAAGATATTGGCTTTATCTAAATAGAAGATAATATGTACATGTGGATATTTCTCTTATGATTCTGCCAAACAATCTTCCTCCAAGCCCTTCTTCCATGAAACATACTAGCAGTTACACACACCAGAAATATGAGCATTATTCTTGACACTTTCTCTACTTTAATCTCTTGGTGGTATCTTTTTACTACTTTTATTTCCTATAGCTACATCATTCAAAATGAGACATATACAAAAAGATAAAGGCTGGCAGCAGAATCAAGGGAATGTCGCAATTTTAATATAATTAAGGAAGAAAACCTAAAAAAAAAAAAAACAGAAAGTTATCTGGCATGCATTCTTTTTCCTCTGTGTATCATTAACATCTGGTCTGATTTTAAATAAATTAAATTTCTTCATTCTATGGTTTGAAAGATCAGGGGTTTGTTAATATTGTACTTTAAAAAATTATTATTTTTCTTTTATTTATAAATGTTGGTGGAGTACAGAGTAATAAGTCATTTTCTATATCCATTATGCAACCATTAAATTACTTTTGCTTGTGCATTCATCATTTTACATAATTTAAAGAACAGTAGGAACTAAACAAGAAAAAAGTAGGAATTTTGATTAATATATAATGAAAATGGTATGAAATCATGGGTTATATTCTCATTGTTTTTCCCTTCCCCCTATTTTTAATGTATTCATATAATTGCATCTGATATTTTGAGATTTTCCTCTCCCTCTTTATTCCCCTACATTATTTTCCCTCTCCTTACCCACTTCCACAAACTTGATTCTAACCCATTAGTCCCATACACTTTTCTTTCTGATCAGCTTGTATTTTCTAGTCTCATGAATGATTGTTCATTTTTATATGTCTAAATATGTGTAGTTTTTTTTCTTTCTTTAAGTTAGGGTTAGTTGCCACATATAAGAGAAAATATGATATTTATCTTCTTAAGTTTGGGTTGGGGCTGGGATTTAGCTGAGTTGGTAGAGCACTGCACTGCAGTCTCTGAGGTTCCGAATTCAATTCCCAGCACCGCAAAAATGGGAGAAGTGCCTGGTAATCCACTCCCAAGGCAATTCCGAAACAGTCAGCCATTGAAAACCTTGTGAGCGTCGCTATGAGTCGGATACTCACTAGACAGCACCTAACAAGTCTGGGTTAATTTGCTTAAAATGATGTCCTCCAGTTCCATCCATATTACTGCAAATGACATAATTTCGTTTTTCTTTATTGCTGGGTAAAATTTCATTGTGTATACATACCAGAGTTTTTCAATCCATTTCTCTGTTGATGGGCATCTTTGCTGATTCCATAGCCTTGTAATTGTGAAGTCTGCTGCATTAAATATGGAAATGCAGGTGTCACTGTGGTATGATGACTTATCTTCCTCTGGATGTGTTTCTAGGAGTGGTATAGTTGGATTGTATGGCACTTCTATTCTTAGTTTTCTAAGGTACCTCCAATGTTGACTCCTAAAGTGACTTACATAATTTATGATCCAAACAGCAGTGTAAAAGAATTCTTTTACTTTGAATCCTCACTAGCATTTGTTATTATTTATTTTGTTATCCTTGGCCATTGTTACTGGAGTGAGATGGAATCTCAGTGTTGTTTCAATTTGCATTTCCCTAATGGCAAGGGATATTAAAAATTATTTTCATGTGTTTATTACCCATTGGCATTTCTTCTTTGGAGTGCTGTCTGTCCAGTTCCACTACCCACTTACTTATTAGAATATTTGTTGTTTTGCTGATTCATTTCTTAAGTTCTTTGTATGTTCTAGAAACTAGTCCTCTGTCAGATATGTAGGATGCAAAGATTTTTGCCATTCTGTGGGTTCTCCCTTTGTTAATTTTTTCTTCTCTGTACAGATGCTTTTTAATTTTATTTAATCCTATTTGTTGATTCTTGGTGCAGTTTCCTGGGGAGTTAGAGTCTTGTTAGGGAAATACTCACCAAAGCCTGTGTGTTGGAGCATGTTCCCTTTCTTTTCTTCTTGCATTTTTAAGGTTTCTAGGTTTATGTTGTGGTCTCTGATCCACTTTAAGTTGACTCTCATACACATTGAGAAATACAGGTATATTCTCATTCTTCTGCAAACGGATATTCAATTGCCTAGCACCATTTGTTGAAGAGGCTATGTTTTCTCCAATGAATGTCCTTAGCCCCTTTGTCAAAGATTAGCTGGCTGTAGTTGTGTAGGTGTATCTCTGTGTCTTTGACTGTTTCATTGGTCTTCATGCCTATTTTTGTGCCAGTAGCTGCAAGCTGTTTTTGCCACTGTTGCTCTATATTATAGTTTGAAGTCAGGTATTGGAATACCTCCTGCACTGTTTTTGCTGCTGAGTATACTTTTGTCTTTGTTTAGTCTTTTGTGCTTCCATATAAATTTTAGGATTTCTTTTTCTATCTGCCAAGGTTGTCATTGGAATATTGATGGGGGTCATATTAAATCTGTTAATAGCTTTTGGTAATATACCCATTTTCACAATATTAATTCTCACTATCCATGAGCAAGGTAGGTCCTTCCATATTCTAGTACCTTTTGCTGTTTCTTTCTTTAATGTTTTGAAGTTTGCATTGTAGAGACTTTTAGGGATTTGGTTACACCGGTTCCTAAATGTTTTATTTTTTCATTGGCTATTGAAAATGGAATTGTTACCTTAATTTCCTTCTCTTCCTGCTCATATTGCTGTAAAGAAAGGGCACTATTTTTTGAATGTTAACTCTGTATCCTGCTAATTTGCTGAAGGAGCTAATTAGGTCTGAGAGTTTTCTAGTAGAACTTTTAGAGTCCTTTAGATATAGAATCATGACATCTGTGAATAAGGATTCTTTGACCTCTTCTTTCTCTATCTCTACTCCTTTAATTTCTTTCTCTTGCCTGATTACTTTTTCTAGGACTTCAACCACAATACTGAATAAGAGAGGAGAGAGTGGACATTCTTGTCTTGTTTCTGAACTTGGAATTGTTCCAATTTTTCCCCATTTAGTATGATGTTTTCTGTAGGTTTCTAATACATGAGCTTTATGATACAAATATTGTTCTTTCTATGTTTAATTTCTTTAGGACTTCTAATATGAAGAGATGATGCACTTTGCCAAAGACAGTCTCAGCATCAATTGAGACGATCATGTGATTTTTGCCTGTAAGTCTCTTGATATGATTAATTACATTAATTGATTTATGAATGTTGAGCCAGACTTGCATCTGTGGAATAAAGCCCACCTGATCATGGTGTATCATTGTTTTTATGTGTTGCTGAATTCAGCTTGCCAGAATTTTATGAAGGATTTTTTTGCATTCATATTCAACACAGAAATTGTTCTATGGTTTTCTTTCTTTGTAGAGTCCTTCTCTGGCTTTGGTATCAGGGTGATACTTGATTCATAGAATGAATTTGGAGGTATACCTTCCCTTCCTAATTTTTTAAATAATTTGAGCAGAATAGGTATTAATTCGTCTTTAAAGGTTTTACAGAATTCAGCTGTGACCTGGCCTTTTTTTTTTTTTTTTTTTTTGGTTGGGAGCATTTTTATTGGTACTTCAAATGTGGTAGTTGTAATGGGTCTGTTTAAATTGCTTATGTCCACAGGGTTTAGTTTTGGTAAGTCATGTGTATTGAGAAATTTGTTCATTTCTTCTGTATTTTCATTTTTGGTGGGAGTACAATTTCTCATAGTAGTCTCCAATGATTTTCTGAATTTCAAGAATATCCATTGTTATATCCCCCTTGTTACATTTGAGTCCTTAAATTTGAGGCTTTTCTCTTTCTTTTGGTGGGACTGCCTAAGGAGTGTCAATTTTACTGATCTTTTTGAGAACCAGCTTTTGGTTTGATTAACTCTGCATTTTCCTTTTAGTCTCTATTTTGCTAATTTCTGCTTTGATATTACTAACTTCTTTCTGTATAAAGATACCTTTGCTGTGGAAAGTAATCTTGGTTGGCAGGTACTCTTTTTAAGGCCTTGGATAATGTCTGACCGTGCTTTCCTTGCCTTTGGGTTGTTGAGAAGTCAGCTGTTTTTCTGATGATCTTTCCTTTGGAAGTGAGTTGGCATTTCTCTCTTGCCACCTTTAATATAGTTTCCTTGCTCTCTAGATTTAGCATTCCAATTATAATGTGTCATGGAGAGGATCTGTTCTGGTATGCTCTATTTGGAGTTTTGGATGCTCCTGTGGTTTGGATATATATTTCTTCCCTTAGGTTTGGGAAGTTTCCAGTTAATATTTCATCAAAAGACCTCCTGTTCCCCTAATGTCAGTTTGAGCTCCTTCATGAACCCCCTGTATTCATAGGTTGTATCTCTTCATCTTATGAAAAACCTCTTGATCATATTGTTGATTATATTGTCTAGTTGATTATATTGTCTCATCTTTCTATATTTCTTGGCATCTGAATAGATAAGAAATTCAACATTTTCTTCAGCATCAGAAATCTTGTTTTTAGCTTTGTCCAATCTGGGTACTGAAGAATCTTTTGTTACTTTAAGTTGGTTTACTGTGATTTGCAATTTCAGCATTTCTGTTTGATTCTTCTTCAGGATCTCAATTTCTTTGCTGAGTTTTTTTTACATTAGTTACTGTTTTGTCCAGTGTTTTTATTTCTCTCATTTGTTCTGTTGTGGTGTCTTTGATGTCTTTTGACGTATTTATAAGCAGACTTCTTTTGCTGGCATATTTAAAATTTGAGTTACTTTAAAATCAACTATTGAGGGTTTTTGGTCAATTGAGGCATCATCTCCAACTTGGGTTTTCATATTTAGTGTGGAATTATGTTGAGACTTTTTCATTGCTTGGTCTGGATATTATTGCTCTATATGAGTAATATGACAACAGCTCACACATACTGATTAATTCAGACTGTTTGATGATGACTCAGTTTCTTATGAGTTCTTCTTACTCTCTGGATGTTGCCAGACAGCTACTCTAGCCCTTGCTGTCTGTTGTAACTCAGTTATCAAAGAGGGTCTGTGCCTTCCAAATCCCTCTACTAATTTGTGAAGTGATCCAGTTCTTGTATCTCTGATCCATAAGCTGTCAGGATCCCCACCAGATAGCCATGTGCAGTGCCCTCTGTGTCCATTCCTTCCAGCATTGTGCACTGCCACCACTCATATACTCCTGATCTTAGGAGTAATTAGAGTCTACTGAGCTGGGCTAGATTTATCCACAACCCCTGCTGTGGGCTTTTGGACTTCACTCCCCAGCACAGTCATGGACAGTTCCTTGGGCTCATTTGGCACCTGCTGTACAGTGTGCTATCAGAATATGAGCCTCCTAGGGGGTTCCAGGTTGTTGGAATAAACTTGGTAGTCCCCAATTTCTCAGGGCTACTAGAAAATCATTTCCCTAATTAATTGATTAGGCATGATCTGGCACACTTCCTGTGTCTCACAGGAGCTTTCAGTGCTGCAGTACTCACAGTCTCCTTTTCAGGAAAGCCCATAGAAGGTCTTGGGGATTGTTTATTTAAGAGGACAATGCACTGCAGACTTAATGGCTGCAGGTCCTTATTTGCTCTGGGCTGTTTGGAGGGGTGAGTGGGGAAAATGGCCTCATCTTGTCTCACTATGTGGGCTTTTCCAGCATGATTGCTCCACTGGGCTTTGGTTGCATTTTCCTGTAGCACTCCCTTAGAGATCAGTCTCAGATTTTTCTACCTCATTCTGCCTTTCCTGGGTGTCCCAATTACCCTGCATGAGTGTCCATATCAGCTGAGGAGTGGGGCAGGCTCCATCTGACCTCCAGTCTTGTTGCCTGTAATATCTCTCACAGAGAGCTTACACAGGGGCTGCTGATCATCTCACCTGAGGTAGTCTAGTCCACAAATTACCTCCTGGTAGTTTATGGTGCAGTTTTTTGTTTGTTTGTTAGCTTTTTTTACCTATGTTTTGGGTTCTATGCTCCAGCTATTTGAAGCAGATAGAGAATTGGCCTGCATTCACCATTGATTGCCCAGGGTGTGTGACTTGCAAGTGGCATTCCACAGTTTCCACTTCTTTATAGTTGTTAAATTTTCCACTATTGGTCTGATGTTGTAGCATAGTTCATTTTCCACTAGTTAAAGCTACTCTCCCTTATTTATCTGCTCTATGTAGAGACCACAGAGACTATTCCTCTTTTTTTCTTCCCTAGTTAAACTGGTCTCCTACTTTTAAAAAATTATTAATTCATTATTTTCCCCAAAAAGCTTTGAGTATATCTAAATTTCCTTTTAGGTATTGCCCTAGGTGTTGAAGATAAAGAAAAATGACTAAAACACATTTTCCATAGTAGAAACATGCATTTTTTTCTGTTAAAACTATATAATCTCTTGTATATTCTTCTATTACCATAGGAATTTTGGTATCAGAAAAGCAGAGTAAATGTGAACAATGTTCATATGACAGTAAAAATGATAGTGGAGGACTACATTTCTGAAGGCAAAATGAAGGATGGAGAAAAATTACTTTCCATTTTTTGCTATTTATATGAAATATTGCAAAACAAATTTAGTTATTGATGGAAAGACTGTTTTTCATTTCTGCAATCCTTTAGTAAATGGGTATATCTTGATAAACAGTCATTACTCTCATTTTTATTTCTCAATTTGAAAGGATGAATAACAAATGTTTGATACTTTTGTTGTGACATATTGGCAATTTCATCTTTGTTTGACTCCAGGATTCTTTGCCTGCTAACAGTCAAGACACTCTTGAGAGCTACATATTATAGGAAAAAACTAAATGTTTATTTCATCAGCTTTTGGATACATACAGCAGTTTCTGATTGCAACCAGCAGGCCAACTTACCTCAATGAAGTTGCCAGTTTACATATCACTGTTGAACATATAATAAGGAAACATTCTCAATAGTGAGGCAATAGCAGAGATGCTTAAAGAGGAGGAAAAACATAAAGATTAAAGCTACATTCATTAACTTTAAATGAGGATAATGTAGTTCAACTTATTGATATTTCATCTTTTCATTTTGATGTGCAAACAAGAGAAACTTTTTGCTGGTTGTAATCAAGGTAGCAAGAGGAGGAATAAACAGCCTGGATCATCCATTACAGTAGTAGATGAGAAATTCAATGTTTTATTTTATAAAACTTTAGAATCTTTTTTGAGAAGTGATCTCACCTGCACATGATTTCCTCCCAGAATACATCTGGCAATATCTGGATATACCTTTGGTTGTCACTACTGGAAGGCTCAGATGGGAGTATGCAACCCAAACATACCCGCTAAGTGACATAAGATGAAGATTTCCATTGTTTTAGACAAACCTCCTCATTTTATAGAGACTATATTTAAGGCTGGGCTAGGATTTAGCTTAGTTGGTAGAGCACTGCTCTGCAGTCTCTGATGTCCTGGGTTTGATTCCCAGCTCCACAAAAATGGGAGCAGGACATGGCAATCCACTTCCGAGGCAATCTCAAAACAATCAGCCATTGAAAACCCTATGAGGGTCACTATGAGTCAGACACCTAACAACAACAACATATTTAAGGCCATCCATTCACACCAAATACTTACTAAATGCACGCTATTAGCCACAGGACTGTGTTGACTGCATAGACTACAAAATAAACCTGAAAAATCAAAATCTGGCCATCAAGGTGTTTGGGGCTAATGGATGACAATGGGGTTGTGACCTGTGGAAATCATCTCAGCAGAAACATGTTAGCATATTTGGAATTTTTTAAGCATGGAATTTTTCTATGTTCATGTTTATATATGCCTCTTATCACAAGACCTGGCTTCAACTGGTATAAAAATATTAAATGAAAGAATAAATGAAAAAGACCATACAACCTTGGCATCTGATCCCATCTGATCTTGTAAGCTAAGCTGAATGGAGCCATGTTAGTCCTTGGAGGGGAGACCACCTGGGAATAATGGGTGCTGGAAGCTAGGGAGAAGGACTCAGCAACCCCATCCTCAAATAGTCAGCCATAGAAAACCCTATGAATAGCAGAGAAGCACCCACGTAGTGTCAGGCACTATTGGGGAATGTTTTGTCCTGTTGGGCATAGGGTTGCTATGAGTCAGACATAATTTGATGACACCTAACAACCACAAAAACAACAGTAAGGGGACACAGGGATGTCTGGAGAAAGGATCACAGGTTCAGAGCATAGGTAGGGCAGCCAGGGGCAGACAGGTCATTCCTTGCCTCATCCCTGGAAGCAAACACCTCAGTTTATTTGTATTACCCTACAAAAATATATGAAGCACAGAAATTATAGTACAGAATACAGAATAAGTTTATTAAAGATAGAAAAGATCATATAACTTCAAGACATGAAAATAGGCAGTAGAAAACGGATATAGCTACCCCTAGCTAAAGTCAGCTGTGATCTTCATAGTGGGGGTTGAGCTTTCAAGGGAAGGAAAGAAACATTTTATTCCTGGGACCTGTGCCTGGAATGGGTTAATGCATTCCCAGTGTCTTCAAAGAACTGAGCTCAGAGGTGAGCATTTCAAAGGGTTAGAAATCCGGACAGCTACCAGTGTTGATAACAGAACAGAATCCACTAAACAATGTCCTTTTCAATTGCTGGGGATGGAGTATGTCTCACACAGTGTTATCATCCTTCCTGGATGAATATAGAAATGAGGAATGATTTTAATTCTGTTTCCTTTTAGCAAGTATGCTATTTGTAAGGTTTTATTTACTAGGGAATCAGGGACCACCAGACCAAAGTCTTTGTCCCACAGGAGGCTTATGTTGATATTTATATTATAGGTGTCTAGGAAGCACATGACCAAGCTAGCCAGTGGCCGGCTACAGAGCCCTCTGTTCCCTTTCTTCCTATTACCCTCTAACAGACCCATTATCATTCTTTCATAAAACACAAACCTAAAGCGTAATTATTCAACTATTTATTTAGCAATAATAGATTCCAAATACAGCTCTAAACATTAAGAATATTAAAGTTAATGAGGAGGCAGAAATCCTTGTATTCCAGAACTTGTGTCCTAGTCACAGGAGATACAAAACACAAATAACTATGTGAGTACATAGTATTTAAAGCACTTTTGTAAACAAAAGCTGAAGAGGAGGCCAGGCACGATGGCACATAATCCCAGGAACTCAGAAGGCAGAGGCAGGAGGACCTCAAGTTTGAGACCAGAGGCCCTATGTGTAATTTAGCAAAACCCTGTCTCAAAAAGTAAAAAAAGTGGAAGCACAAGGCCCTGGGTTCAAACTCTAGTACTGGAAAAAAAAAGCTGAAGAGGAAGAGAGGTCATTTTGACATTAAAACAACTGAAATCAATATGAAAATTGTCTAAACAATAGCTATGTTTAATGGAATATTTAAGATAGAAAATATATTAAAAATGATTAAAGATGGGATTTCTGGAATGAAAATAGGATGTGAAATGTTGAACAGAGTGGTCACAGATAAGTCAAGGAAAATGTGACATCTGAGCAAAGGCCAAAGAGGCAGAGGTAGTTATATGTAGATATGTATGGTGTGAGTTGCAGATGTACCTAGGAAGAAAACATCATGAATTGTATACAGCTGAGCTCCCAGTCTGGAGTGGAATAAACAACAGCAGAAGAATCAGAAATGGGTCCTTACATATTATGGGACTGTGGTTTTAGGGGATGGATTTAGGATCTCACAATGTATTGGGAAGATTGGTTTTCATTGTAAGATGAGGAATCCTTGGAAGTTTTCAATGGTGGAGTGGCAGATCTGACTGGCACTGTAACATTCACTGTGACTACTGTATTAAGAAAAGCCTGAATTGTGTATTTAGAGAAGGGAGAACGGAGGACCAGAGAGGATGTAGTGAGTATAGTCAGGAAGCTACCGTCAGATTTGCAGTGACTGATGATGGTGTTTCAGACCAGAGTGATATTAAGGGAGAATATGAAAAGTGCTTCCATTCTGCATAAATTTTGAAGGTAAAGCTAAAATTATTTGCAATTAGTTAAACTGTGAAATGTAGGGGAAGGGAGAGGCTCCTGGATAATTCTAAAGGTTTTGTCTTGATAACTTGAGGCTTCCTTGTCAATTACTGAGAAAGTAAAGACTAGTGAAGAAGCAGGTGGGAAGGCAGGGAGTTAATATCAAAAGCTCAGATTCTAAAGGTCTTTGGTATTAGGTCAATAACTAAAGGAGGACAATAGGACTTGAAAGAAGACTTTTCACAGCAAATATCTAAAGCTTGCGTGCCTCACGGTTCTCTCTTTATATTTCAGTCATTTGTCCCCAATTATCTCTCTTGTGTTCTTTAAAGAATATACTAATTCTCATTTATCATATTTCTGATTGTGTCATTTTGCTTGTTTCAGGTTTGGGGTTTAGTGCAGGTTTCATACAATATAACACAATCACTTCAAGTTTTGTCACATAGAAAAGATTATAAATACTGATTAAATCATGAACAAAATGTTTCAGAGGATCTGACAATGCAGGTTCTGTCAAAGAAGCCTGGTGGAGCTTCAAAATTTGGGAGTAAAATAATCTGATAGTTGGAATATTATATTTTTGGACAGATTGAAAGAAGGTAAAACCTCTCATCCTCAATATCTGAAGAAATATCTAATAGAAAAATTATTTACTGAGCTTAGAAAGAGCTGTCAATAAAAAGCACATTAGTATGCAGATAAGAAATTATATAAATTGAATATGAACAATTTTATTGTCATGTAGTACCTTAAAAAAGAGTTTACATAAAATGTGATTTTTACTTTTCATTCCTCCAAAGTTTAAGGTTGTATGTGTGCATTTATATTTTTGGAAGGTATCTCATCTTTATTTTATTATTTTGGTTTACTTTGGTCAAGGATACATGGATGCTTGGGGAAAACTGCAATTTACCAAAATAAAAAGAGACATACTTCTTGACTGCTTTTTTCACCAGAAGAAACATAAAAATTAGCATATAGCTCATAACTTGCTGCATTTTGCTTACCAGTCTTCACATCTTACATGATGCTTGAGGTTAATGGGATTGTGTACCATTTGCACACTTTCCTTCTTATCACCTGTAGTCTCTTCTGCTGAGTCTCCTATAGCCTACTTCCCACTCCACCCTTTTCATAGTATCTTCTGTCTAGAATGGTGTATGTTGTTGTTGTTGTTGTTGTTGTTGTTGTTGTTGTTGTTGTTGTTGTTAGGTGCCATCGAGTCAGTATCAGACTCATAGAGACCCTCGTAGGGTTTTCAATGGCTGACTGTTTCGGCATTGCCTTGGGAGTGGATTGCCAGGCCCTTCTCCCAGTTTTGCGGTGCTGGGAGTTGAACTTGGGACCTCAAAGACTGCAGCACAGCGCTCTACTAACTGAGCTAAATCCCAGATCAGAGTGGTGTATATTACTTCCAATTCCCCATTTCATTATGCATGTGGATGAAAGTGGGAGAGGAATTAGCTTTGCTTATACAACTCACTAACATTGAAGGATACAAATTGTCTCCTTCAGGCCATAGAATTATGCTTTGTTGAATTATTGATTCACTTGCAGATTCTTCAATCTAATATTTCACAAGCATAAAACAGATGTGCATATGAAAACCTTTAATGACAGACCTTTATAAAGAATCATGAAGAAAGCACATGAGCTTTCCTTGAGGTTTATTTTATGAAAAAATTCTTCATGAACAGCTCAGGGATGTACATTACATACCACAGTAGAGCTTTAAAAGCATCTTAAAAACCACAACTTTTTGTATTGACACTTCTGGCAAATATAGAATTTTCTTCTGAGTACAAGACAGTGCTAAATCTTATAAAGAGCCTGTCTTGTACTCCTTTAGAGGAAAGGACAAATGGAAAGATCTGGAAGGTCATTGAAAGGGGATGCTAGGCAGGAAGAAAGGGAATAAGGAAACCTCTGTAGCCATCCCAGCCACCTTTTGATACATGAAAATTAATGTGAGTTTCCTTCAAGACAAATAGCTTGATCTGTGGTTGGTGTTCCCTTGATAAAATTCTTTACAAATAGTTGGATTGCAGAAATGGCCTAATTTATCAAGAGGAGCAGCTTTGCAAGTGGCCTGGTCTTTAACTAGTAACTCACTTTACATCTGAGCTGGGATTTAGTTCAGTTGGTAGAGCACTGTTCTGCAGTCTCTGAGGTCCTGTGTTCGATTCCCAGCACCACAGAAATGGGAGAAGGACTTAGCAACCCACTCCCAAGGCAATCCCGAAAAAATCTGCCATTGAAAACCCTATGAGGGTTGCTATGAGTCAGACACAACTCGATGGCACCTAACAACAACAACAACAACACTTTACATCTGAAGACATCAGGTGCCCCCATGTCTGGGCTAGGAAGCGGGGATCATTTAAGGCAAAACCTCCTCCTGCAATAAATAGGAAAATATGTATTGCAGCCTAGGAAGGGCAGCCTAAGGTAAAGGTGAGAGAAATTTGACACACCTAAAGAAAAGATTGAAGCCGCCGTGCACTGTGGCGCATGCCTGTAATCCCAGCGGGAGGTGTAGGCAGGAGGATCGCAAGTTCTAGACCAGAGGCATTCTGCGTAATTTAGCGAGACCCTGTCTCAAAAAAAGTAAAAAAAAAAAAAAAAAAAAAAAAAAAAAGGGCTGGGATGCAGCTCAGTGGTCCAGCACTTGCACATCTTGCAAGCCTGAGGGCCTGGGTCCAACCCTCAGTATAAAAAAAAAAAAAAAGAAAGAAAGAAAAGAAAAGATTGAAGCCAGGCGCAGTGGCGCACGCCTGTAATCCCAGTGGCTTGGGAGTGGAGGCAGGAGGATTGCAAGTTTGAGACCAGAGGCAGTCTGCATAACTTAGTGAGACTCTGTTTCACAAAGTAAAAAAATAAATGGGCTGGGGGTGCAATTCAGTGGTCCAGCACTTGCAGAGCATGTAAGCACAAGGTCCTGGGTTCAACCCCCAGTACCTCAAAAAAGAAGAAAAGAAAAGATTGAAAAGAGGGGAGGGATATCTGTCCCCTTAATGAGACAGGGACATATAAACCCCTAGAACTCCCTCCTTACAATATAGCGTTCAGAGCACACAGTTGTCCACAGTTCTAGGCAATGTCCACAATTCTCAGTAGAGACTTTAGTGTTCCGATGCCCACAGAAATATACAGATGCCCACAGATGCCTGGAGATGTCCATAGTTCTACACAGATGTTTGGAGTTCTTACCTGCAGCTATTATTACTGGATCAACATACTTGTGGAGCTTTAACTCAGTAGTATAAATATAGTTGCTTGCAGATCTTCAATGATTGACCTGCCCATTTTCTGATTTCCATCTCAGAGATCATATCTTTCTCTCCATTTCACTTCTCCTCACACCAGCTTAACTCCCAAGCCCATTTGTGCTGGTACTCAGGGCACCCTCCTCTCCTTCAGCTCTAAATAAACCATCTCGTAAGTTTATTGTGGGTCTGTTTTGTATTTTTATCTATAAAAGAATGACCAAGGACTGAGATTTGCTGCCAGCTTCCCAGACCTATTCTCCACTGACATATGGTACCCTAAGAACCTCAGACCCATGTCCTCAACCTAATAGCCATGAAGGGTCTATATGGACTTTGACACAAGAGGACGTCATTTTCCTTCCACTCTCATTTTAAGAGATGTATGTAGGGTCTGTCTGGGCAGAGAAATACATTTACTTTTAGGAAAACTGTTTGATAATACTCTGTGGCTATAAAATCATCTCAACAGCCCTTCTGCTGATGCACCTTAATATTAACGGTGGTATCTTTTATATCGTCGAATTCCTGAATTGTCACAATAAAGTGAATAGAGAACGAATTAAGGAGAGAGAGGTTCACACCTTTCAAGCTGCAGTAACATAATTCCATAGACGGAGGGAATTAATAAGCAGCAGATATTTATTTCTCATACTTCTGGAGACTTGACAGTGCAATATGGAAGGCCAGCCGGGCCTGCTGGTGAGGCTTTTCATGTGTAACTTGAAGTCTTGACGGAGGCCCAAAAAGCTGCAGTCCAAGGGAATGAAAAGTTGCTCTGAGGCTTCTTGTTCCCATGATAAGGCCAATAACCACAGTGAACTCTGTGCTGACTTCCCTGTCTACTTATTAAGCTTTAGGAGACACCTGTGCTATGTGTCCTTGGATGGCATGGGAATGCTGAGAAGAAGGCTTTGTTTCTCTATTTCAAGTACTTTGATAAGCTGTGGACAGAAACTAAGCTCTCTTCAAACAAATATCTTAGAGTGCTTG
Source organism: Pedetes capensis (assembly GCA_007922755.1). Lineage (NCBI taxonomy): Eukaryota > Metazoa > Chordata > Mammalia > Rodentia > Pedetidae > Pedetes > Pedetes capensis. The sequence goes on from VMDO01022013.1 coordinate 15,511, forward strand.
GAAAGTTCTTTTTAAGTGAAAACAAAGTATATAAAACTGCAGCCTGAAGTTAATAAACATCTTATTCTCTTGTAAGATCCCCTGTGTCCCCCTTTCTTTCTTGTCAGCCCCTCAACTCCCACCGTGCAGGACACTGCAAAAGCAACAGTGCAACAACATACTAACAGCAGATTTGGTGGCCAATGAGGATCTACTATCTCCTTCATAAATAACTATCTTCTTGCTATGTCTTCAAAAGGCTGAAGGGTCAAGGGAGGTCACCAGGGTATCTCTTATAAGGGCACTAATTTCACTTATGAGGGCTCTACTTCCATAAAGTCCACACACATATGAATATATATATTCATATATATTCATATATATTCATATATATATATTCATATGTTGAAATGTGATTTCAAATAAGTATTTTATATATGTGTGCGTATATATATATACACACACACATTGGCTGGGATTTAGTTCAGTTGGTAGAGCAGTGCTCTTCAGTCTCTGAGGTCCAGAGTTTGATTCCTAGCACCGCAAAAATGGGAGAAGGTCATAGCAATCCACTCCCAAAGCAATCCCAAAACAGTTAGCCATTGAAAACCCTATAAGTATGTTGTTGTTGTTAGGTGCTATCCAGTCATGTCTGAATCATAGTGACCCTCATAGGGTTTTTAATGGCTGACTGTTTTGGGATTGTCTCAGGAATGGATTACCATGTCCTTCTCCCTTTTCTTTTTCTTTCTTTCTTTTTTTTTTTTTTTTTTTTTTTTTTTTTTTTTTTTTTGTGTGTGTGTGTGTGTGTGTGTGTGTGTGTGTGTGTGTGTGATGCTAGGGATTGATCCCACGTCCTCAGAGAGGGCAGAACAACATTCTACCAAATGAGCTAAACCACATGTTCCCACGCAAAAGTGGGCGAAGGACATGGCAATACATTCCCAAAGCAATCTAAAGTAATCAAGCCATTGAAAACTCTATGAATAGCACAGAAGAACTGACAGTGTTTGGCATGGCACAGTGCCAGGGAGTGTTCCCTATTGTACATAGAGTCACTGTGAGTCAAATTAGACTCAACAGCACTTAACAACATGTGATGAAACTAGTCTGTTGGTAAATGATAACACCCTGAACTTCCTCTTCTATTTACTGAAAAGTATCCTTAAATTATTGTACCATTTACGTAAATACTTAGTTCTCAACTTCTATGCGTTTTAGTAAGCATATCAAAAATACAGTATGAATATTACTTCAAATATATGACATCTTAAAAATAAATTATGCTTCATGTGCTTTAAAATATCATTTTACTCCTAGCCTATTATTCTCTTTATTAATGAAAATTATATATATATACACATACATACATATATATATATAATTTGATAGAAGAAATATTCTGAATTTGTAGGAAACCTATTAAAGAATAAAGCAACATGAATTCACAAATGTAAAGTTTCTTTATTTAAGGTCTCATTCACAATTCCAAGCTAGAGAACAAGATTGTCACAGATCTGCCCTCTGGTGAATTGCTGGCTCTGTGAGGAGAATTTACTACAATTATTCACGCTGTGATTTAGATTAAGCCACTTGCAGCTTCAATTCACAAGCATTTAGGAACATTCTGATTCAGTTTACTTGCAAGAGTCCCTTAAAAGTTCAGACTGTTATGTTGGATAATCAGAGCAGCCCATTTATTATAAGTGTGGGATAAAGTAAATACTAATATAACTTTTACCAAACTACATAAAAGCAAAATAAAATTATGCTGCTGTCAAAGAAAATTATTTTGCTGATTTATGTGATTTATGTGAAGAAGGGCTTAACAGGAATCATGATATATATTTTCAGGAAATACAGTTTAAATATTTCAACTTTTACTCATGCCATAAGCAAATAATTTAGTCATAATTACTATTGTTAGAGAGACCAGGGGTGCAACTTGCCTCTCCTGGCTGTGCTCCTGAGGAGTTCTGCTCGGGACCTCTACACAAGTGAAAACAGGACTTTAAGTAACAGAAAAGGATTTCAAAACAAGTTGTTATGAAGCAAGGTTAGAGTTTATTGAATGAATGAAAGTATATGTTCAGATGTGAGCATGGGCATTAACAGAGAGATGCACTCAAGTCTCTCCTTGTTGTTAAGTGTCACTGAGTCAGGTTGGACTCATAGTGACACTATATAAAACAGAATGAAACACTACATGACACCTTGCCTTGCCTGACACTATGTCAGTGCTTCTCTGCTGTTTACAGAATTTTTAATTGCGAATTGTTTTGAGAATGGGCTGCCAAGTCCTTCTCCCAAGCCTATGTTGTTTTTAGGTGCCATGGAGTTGAATTTGACTTATAGTGACCCTCATAGGGTTTTCAGTGGCTGATTGTTTCTGGATTGCCTTGGGAGTGGATTGCCACATCCTTCTCCCATTTGTGTAGTGCTGGGAGTTGAACCTGGAGTCTCAGTAGGTGTGGAGCAGCACTCTACCAACTGAGCTAAACCTCAGCCCTAAGACCACAGCACCAAGTATTCCCAGGTGGTCTTTCCCATTCAAGTACTAACCAGCCCAATCTTGCTTAGCTTCCAAGATCAGATAGGATCCAAAGCCAGGGTGATATGGCTGTAGACTAAGTGCCTTAACAGTAGTTACATAACACCTGTGACTTTGTGGCTTTTGAAGATATACTGTAAAAAGTATTATGATCATGACCAAGTTTAAAAATTAAGAAAAGTTTAAGAAATTAAGTAAAATTTACAAATTGAATTTTAAAAATGAGTGGGTTTACTTGTGTCTCTTGTCTTAAAGAATTTACTTTTATAAATTAAACTGAAGTGATTTAATTATGAGGTGCATTTCACAGGTTTACTGATAGAAAGGAGTGCTGATATAGTTAACGCTCAAAGATTGCAAAGGTCTAATATATGTACTTTGACCTTAAGAATGTTTCAAAACTCCTGTTTTAGGTATCTTTCAGAAAAAGGAGTATAATCTCTGTGCAGACAATTTTACAGTGGTATTTTCACTTGTGTGTAATGTTTTGACTTCCAGTCAGTAAGAAATGGAAAGGAGATGGTGGTAGGTCAGGGTGGGGAGGAATTCTTTGCCCTTCACATGTCCCATTATTTTTCCATCTTTCTTTCCTGCCTCACTATAACACCAAATTCTTCTGTGATTTGAGTTTCTTTTGGAGACAACAAAACAAAACAAAAACAAAAACAAAACACACTCTAGGATTTCATCAGGGTTTTCCCACTCTTAAGCTCTAATGTCAGATGCATGTTCTTTTTGTCATTTTCCTCTTAAACTATTTAAACATGTCAAGGTTTGTGGGCAGCCTGGGTTGCCAATGCCCATGAGCACATGCATGTGTTACCTCTCAACTTGCTATTTTCTCTGTCTGCCCCTGCATAATACCATTTATTATCCCATTATTACGAGCAGTGTACTGAAGCCTCCCACAGGACAAAGCTTCTAACTTCTGTCAACAAAATGAGAAAACTAGCAGACGACTATCCAGTGGTATAACCTAGCACCTACCCCAAATGACAGTTAATTTATACTCCCTGAATATTTCAAATATAGAAGCAGATCTTTTTGTTATTAGGTTGTGGCAGGAATGAATTGACACTGGCCAGAAGTAAGAGATACTTGTAGATTATCTCTTTGTTCTGACATGTGTTATGTGCTCAGATGCTTTGGTATGGGCTGAGACTTCTTTGTGCAATGGCATGTGAGATTTCATCTATCAATGGCCTAGACCAGCATATTCCACCTATTGAGAGACAGATAAGGATAGATATCAAACTCTTACACAGAAGAAAACAGGTGATTGTAAAAAAGGCTGTAGGGGTAAAGAGAAATTTCCCTTCTGTCCTCTGAAGGTTCTTTGGAATAAACTGACAAAGATTAAGTGGAAGATAAGGCATGTAAACATATTAACATTCAAAAGGGGGAAAAGTCACAGCTGGGGCAGGATGTTCCCTGAATGTCATTACCCACTGGTTTAACATTATTTGAACACTTACAACTCTTCTTTCTGTACAGGATGGGGAGAATAGAGGACTTATACTTTTTAATTTTTATTTTATTTGTGATACTGGAGGTTGAACCCAGGGCCTTGCGCTTGCATGCTTTGCAAGTGATGGACTACTAAGCGGCACCCTCAGCCTTTTATTTTATCTATCTATCTATCTATCTATTTATTTATTTATTTTACTTTTTGAGCCAGGGTATCGCTAAATTATGCAGATTGCCTCTGGTCTTGAACTTGCAATCCTCCTGCCTCAGCCTCCCAAGTCTCTCGGATTATAGGTATGTACTAGTGAACCCAGCATATAGTTTTCCTTATATTACAATAGAATATTTTCTTTTACAGTATATCTATTTAAAAATATTTTCAAATCCAAATACATTACCTTCTTAAAAATTAGGTATACAATTTTATTTCTATTTCCATTATCACTAGCCTTTTCTCTTTCTACTCTTGTTTCTCAAATTTTATTTTTTAACACTTCTTACTTCAACTTCCAGACATCTTCACATCAACCTTTATAATCCTTTCCTTTCATGATTTCATTTGTATTTTCCTTTTCTACCTGCTAAAAAGTGTGGGTTTTGCCCTTATATCTTATTTTCACATTTTTACTAGATTGGAAAATACTTCTCTCAATGAAATGCTCTGCTAATGCAATTGGGTTTGTGTTTAGCCCATTTAAGAGATATAGGACAAGGAAATCCTCTTCATTGTTTCTGTTCTGAGAAAATGGGAGTTTGAAATTTTCTGAGGGAACATAGTTGGCCTCCTAATTGTACTATGTGGTCCAGTGTGATAAGGGACAGAGGATAATAGAGGGAGTAACAATGGAAAGCTGAACAGGACAACATTCTCACTCATTTTTTTTCTCTTTTGTGTTTTTCAATGTTTGTACACTACCACCCACACAACACTGGAGTGAGAATGCCAAAATCAAATAGGATAACATCTGTTACAATCTTTTCATGTGGTTAGCATAGTGGGGCTATTGTAGGGATTGATGTATCCTGTATTTTTATGTTGTCAACATAATTTTAGGGAAACCAAAATGAGCAAGAGAATAAATTGAGAAATTATTGTTTAAACACACAGACACATACATGTACATACATACTCATTAGCACAGCCACACATAAATTCTGTGTTTTTAAAGCATAAGATATTTAGGAAACATATTTCTTCATTCAATATTTTACTGAGTTATTACTATGTGAGAGGGACTGTGCTGGATGCCAAGGATCCAAGGATGAATCAGATAGACATAGGTCTGTTTTTTATTGCTTCTTGGCATGGACTGGAAAGTTTTAAGGAAAGACCATCCCTACTCCCTTAAAAATCTCTTCCGGTTTAGGAGTCATAAGGACATATTCAGGGGACTAAATCATTCTGTGAGATTACAAATATACCCTCAACTTCAGAAGACTGAATGTGAGGATTTCCTCCCAGTATTGTCAAAGAGAGAAGGCAAATCTTAATTTCATTCTAAGAAGGTCCCCAAGACTCATTATCTTTTGAATTCTGGCTCACTGAGCACTTTTCATAATGAAATACTTTTCCTTATCTTTTGTCATTTGAACCAAATAAAATTTCCTTGGATATATTGCCTGTATTTGAATAATACTAAAAGAGAATAATTACACAAATAATCATCAGTGTAATTTCTTTGTCCTTCCAAAATTTACTGACATAAAGGATTATGTTCTATAATATTTAAAAATAAATTATTTCTATTCCTACATATAACTAAGCTTGGAAAAATAATATAGGTCATAGACTTCATATTCAATTTTTCCTAACACTGAGGATGATAATAAATATTGTTGTTTCCAAAAAGTAACAACCAAAGGGAGGAGAAATATTTTAGTGCTCTAGTATTTAATTTTTTTAATGGAGCCTCTCCATTAACATTAATTAAATATTTAATAATGATTGCAGCCAGAAAATATATTTTCCCACTGAAATTAAATTACTTCCTCCAAGAAAACTATGGGTATATGGCAGGGTAGGCTGATTCTGAAGAGTTCTGTCTCCTTCTTCAGAGTGCTTACTGACCTGTTATTAACATTCCAAGAAAAATCCTTTTGGTGATTCACATTTCCAGATCACTGTCCCTTTTGTTTGTCACTACACTAAGTACAGGATTTATCCATTGTTTAGTGTGTGCAGGAACAGATGTTTCAGCTAATTCTTTGTCTCATTTGGAGCATTAAAAATGAGAGTCTAGTCTCCGCACAGATCAAGTCTGTCCGCTCAGCCTCAGAGCCCTTTATATAACTTGAAGAGACAAAAGTTGAAAGCATCTCTTTACCCAAGGGTTGAATGAAGGTGGTGTAGATTTTGACCTCCTATCCTAGGCTCTTTTTGCACATCTTTTAAGTTTTTCCCACATAGCAACCAACTCAAATTCTTCAGCTTCTGTCAATGTACTAAATGCCAATTTAGAATTTTATGGCAACATTTGTCTCAGATGAGAGGTACAGTAAAGCTCATCATTAAACCTTATAATTTTTGGTGTTGTATATAATTTATGGTTTCATTTTAAAATCAAATCCACTATAATAAATTGTCTTCAGACTCTGAAAATACATCATGTAGTTAGGTTTTCCTTGCAGCATCATTTATAAAGACAGGAGATGACATTATGGCTGAAAATACATTTTATTTAGAGCACAACAATGCATTGATGGATTTGTTGTAAATTTTCTCAAAAGAAGAGTAACTCAGGAGAATAGTAACAAAAATAATGACCCATACCATACACATTGGCAACAGGACCATTTTGGAAACATAACAGATACTTAAGAAATTTTTTTTTCTCCTGCTTAATTTGAATTGTATTATTAGTTGCTATAGGAAAACATGATCTGCTCTGCCTCTCATTTACCTTTTGGGTCTATGTTCTAATTTTGATACTGGGTTTTTTCTTTGTACATTATACCAGAGTTCTACTAAATGATTCATCATTCATCTTTAGATTACTACAATTTTTATAACTAGTCATTTATTTTTATTATATAACTATTGAAACTGTTGTGCTCTGTACTGTTGTTGTTGTTGCTATTGTTAGGTACCATCCAGTCATATCCAACTCATGGCGACCCTTATATGGTTTTCAGTGGTTGATTGTTTCAGGATTGCCTCCAGAGTGGGTTGCCATATCCTTCTCCTATGTGCGCTGGACTAAGTCATCAAAATTGAACTTGGCCCACAAATTGGTAATTCTTATAGTCTTGTGGGTAGATGGGTATAATCAAACAACCACTTAAATAAATGTAAAATTAACACTGTGACAGGACACATAGAAGAGGGAAATATAGTAGTATTTGTACTCACTAAAGAGGAATTTGACCAAGTCATAGGAACCAAGGAAAGCTTCCTTGAGAAGGTCCTGAGAAGGAGTTTCAAAGAAAATCTGTAAAGGACATATATATTTTCTTTGGAAAGAAGGAGGGAAATATTACAGAGTCATCATTGATTGACTGGAACATTTTCCTCAGCCTGGAGTTCCTTTGTCCTCAACCACTTCTCCATATTCACCTGATTCAAAATCAATCTTCCCCAGAAAACATGTTTTCTTATTCAACTAGCCACCCTCCTTTGTCTTACTGCCAAAATGGCACATTATCACATAATATTATTTTTTTGTTGCAAGATTTTCAACATTTTTGTAAGACTGCTTTACAATGAATGTGGTGTCTTTACTTCACTGAAAATTTTTGGAGCCAGATATCATATCCTTTAGTTCTCATCTGTAGTAGAACATGTTACACATTTAGTAAATGCTGCCTGTAGAAATTAAAGAGGCGAAGGAAAGGGAACAAATGGGAAGGGAAAGAAGGAGAAGAGGGGGAGGGAAAGAGAAAGAGAAAATAGGTAGAGTAGAGAGGGTGGAGGAGGAGAGGGAAGAAGAGAGCTAAGGAGAGGAAAGCTAAGGAAAGAAAAGATAGAACTAGTATAGCTGTCCAGATAGACACTAAGTTTTCTATTAAAACACATCTTGTTAATACTTTAATACTATAGATCTGATAATAACCTCTCTTCAAAACACTATGCTTAGTGTATTCTGTTGCTTTATGCCTCTTTTTAAATTGAGCGTTAAGGAAATGCAATATTTTAAATGTAACTCTGCCAATACTTCTATCTTGACACTTGTCATTCTTGTCTTCAGTGAAATTACTGTCCCTAAGGAAGGAATGTTTGCAATTTTTTTTTCAACAGATTGAGTTAGTGTACTGCATTCTTTATCAAAATGCTCATGTACTTTTGGGATTTTGAATTGGTGAATATTCACAATGTGTGGAAAAGCATGACATCCACAGTATGATCTCAGTTACTTAAGATGGAATGCTGTGTGTACACAGGCAGGACTTAGAAGGATATGCCTTACTGAACTATTGTGATCAAGATGACTTTGTTATGTTTCTTGTGTTTTTGCTCCCCATAATGGACATATTAACTTAGAAAAATAAAGTTTATTTTAAAAACAAAAACAGAAAAAGAAACATACTTTTGCATTATGGTCAAGTAAAAAAACAGTCTAACTTTCTTCATGAACTTCTTTTTTTTTTTTTTTTTTTTTTTGGTGGTACTGGGGGATGAACCCAGGGCATTGTGCTTGCATGCTCTGCAAGTACTGGACCACTGAGCTGCTGCCTCCAGCCCCGCCTCCCCCTTTTTTTTTACTTTTTGAGACAGGGTTTCCCTAAATTACACAGACTGCCTCTGATCTCCAACTTGAGATCTTCCTGCCTCCGCCTCCTGCCTGCCGCCACTGGGATTACAGGCTTGCGCCACCTAGCGTGGCATGAATTTATTCTTGATTTTTTTTTCAAGGCAAATACTTATTATTTATCTATTTAAAACTCCACATGTTGGCACTTACTTTATGGCTTTTCTCTGTTCTGCTTTTTTTCCTGCATTTACATCTGTCCAGATATAAAGTGATTTTGAAATCCTTGCCATAGGTTCCAGGTTTATTCAACGCTTTATTTATTAATATTTGTATTGAATTCATGATATAAAATAATTTTCCCTTTGCTCTCTTTCTTTACTAACACTCACTTTATACATTAATCTGCTTTGTGTTGAAATTTCTATATCCCTTTATTGATCTTTAAGACTTTTCCATGTGTATATGAAGTGAAACAACTCTAAATCCAAAGCATAAGATTTTCAGAACAAAATTCTTGGGCATGTCTCTTAGCCAAGGTTTTTTCAATTTTGGCACTGTCAACATCATTATAAGTCACATCATTTTGTTGCTGTTGTTGGGCTAGGCACTATCTTATACATGGTAGGACGTTAATCAAACTTCTTCTACCCAACAGAAACCAGTAACACTTCTTGTTTACAGTTGTGACAGTTAAAGATGTCTCCAGACTTATTTGCCTAATATTCACTGAGGAACAAATATATCATACTGAACTGTTGTTTTAACTTTAGGAGCCCTCAGTTTTCCAGTTATAAAAACAGAAACTGTTGCATGCCCGTAATCCCAGTGGCTTGGGAGGGGGAGGCAGGAGGATCACAAGTTCAAGACCAGAGGCAGTCTGCGTAATTAGTGAGACTCTGTCTCAAAAAGTAAAAAATGGGCTGGGGGTGCATCTCAGTGGTCCAGCACTTGCAGAGCATGCAGGCAGGAGGCCCTGGGTCCAACCCCCAGTACCACAAAAACAACAACAACAACAAAAAAAAAAACAGAAACTGATTCTCATAAGAATTTAATATACATGAAATCCTTATGCTTCTAGCACAAAATAAATACTAATTATTGTGATTATCATCTTCTAGTTAATTCCCTATCTCTTTCTCAGTGAGATATTTAATCATTTTGTCCTTTTTAATGAAATTACCATGCTGGTCCAGTAATTTAAGTGAATTATTGTAAAGATTTGTCATTGTTGGTGTATCGTGCAGATTTTGAGAGAGTCAAATAAGTTCCCACAAACTTTACCTTTCACTATGTATGATTTGAATTATTTTTTCAAAAGTATAACCTTACATTTGACTCTAATGTCTGCTGTTATCCTTCTATCTACACTGATAGTGAGATTTTGAATCAGAATTCAGTTGTGTTAATATTTTAGCATGTGGGACATATTAGAATAATAGTTGAGCCATTCTTGTTCTTTATCATTTATAAAGCAAACCAGGCACCTAAATTCTAATTTCAACTCAGTTCATAAACAATTTGTTCTCTGAAACTTGGATAACTTTTTAAAAATAATTTAAAATTAGCACACTATATAATGAGTTTTGGGATGGGATTTTCATGTAATTGTAATGTGTACTTTGTTTTTATCATCTCCCTCTTTACCCCACCCCATGTTGCTACTGACACTTTCCCACTATTCCCCTTCCCCCACCAGATATATCCTGTAAGACTCGGCTTCCCAGAGAGAAACCGTGTCTATCTAGAGAGTTCCCAATGAGAGACAGAGTCCCAGGTCGATGCAAACACACAGGATTTATTGTTCCGACGCGACGGGGTCTACCAAGTTCTTTTGAACCGGAGACCCAAAAATGCAAAAGCGAGGGTTTTTTATACCTATAGAGAAGCAGAATTAGCAGGTTAATTGGTTACATTAGTTGACCTTTAAATTGATTAGCAGGTTAATTGGTTAATAGTGTGGCGCGAGCGTGAAGGGGGCCTTTAAACTGATTGGTTCAGGCAATAGAATGGTAATCTAAAACACTCCCAGACTTTCCAAGTTGGGAGGGGCCGGTTCACTCTAGGGGCAGGGGAAAATTTTTACCTCATTCAACTTAGTCTGATCTATAAAATGGCTGCTCTATGGCTAAACTGGGACCTTCAATCCCATTATGGTTTCCAATCTTGCATATATATATATATATATATATATATATATATGTATGTATGTATATACATATATACATATATATATATATATATACACACATACACATACATACATATATATGCATGTATATGTATCCAATCAATAAGTGGACAATTGAATTTAACAGATGGTCCTCAAAATAAAAGTACAAAGTACATATGTATGTATGTATTTTTTTCTTTCTAAAATAAATCTAACCTGGATGTGGTGGTGCATACCTTTAATCTCAGTAACTCAGGAGACCAAGGCAGGAGGATCTGAAGTTCAAGGCCAGAGGGAGACCCTGTCTCAAAATAAAGAGTGAAAATTGGTCTGGGGGTGTGGCTCAGTGTTAGAGTACTTGCAAAACCATGTGTGAGGGCCTGAGTTCAACCCCTCAGTACTGCCAAAAATAAAAATAAATAAATGAAGTAAAATAAATATGGCTTCCTCATATGAAAGAGAATATACAGCATATGTCTATTTGAGTTTGGCTTATTTTGTATGAAATAATAGTCTCCAGTTCCATCCATTTTCCTATAGAATTATAATTTTAGTTTTCTTTATTGATGAATAAAATTTTATTAGGAATATATACCACATTGGTTTTCATCCATTTATCTGTTGATGGAGATGTGGACTGATCCCACATCTTGGCAATTGTGAATGGTGCTGCAATGAGCTTAGAAGTGTAGGTGTCTCTCCAGTATGATGACTTAGATTTCTTTGGTATGCATCCAATGGTGGTAGAGCTGGAGCATATGATAGTTCTATTTTTAGTTTTCTGAGGAACCTCCATACTGATTTCCATAATGGCTGTACTAGTTGACATTCCTGCCACCAGTGAGTACGAGTTCCTTTGTCACCACATATTTTCCAGCATTTGTTGTTTGTTTTGTTAATACTAGACATCCCAACTGGATGGAGATGGGAACTCAGTGTAGTTTTGATTTGCATTTCCTTGATGATTAGTGATGTTGAAGATGTTTTTATATATTTGTTGCCTTTTTGTATTTCTACTTTAGAGAATATCTATTCAGTTCAACTTCCCTTTTTTAATTTTGATCTTGAGATAGGGTCTTGCCAAGTTAGGTAGGCTGCCTGTGTCCTTGCACTTGTGATCCTCCTACCTCCACTTCCTGAATCATGGGATTACAGGTATGTACTACTACCCCTACCTATAATTTGATGTCAGGTATTGTGATAGTACCTTTATTGTTCTTTTTACTCAGGATTGCTTTGGTTATTTATGGTCTTTTATCCTTTCATATATATTTTAGCATTTTTTTCCCTATACTGTGAAGTATGTCTGGAATTTTGATGAGGATTTCATTGAGTCTGTAGATTGCTTTTGGTAGTATAGTCATTTTCACAATATTGATTCTGGTGGTTCATAATCCAGGGAGGTTTTACATCTTCTAATGTCTTCTTCAATTTCTTTCTTTAATATTTTGAAATATTCATAATAGTGCTCTTTCATTTCCTTTATTAGATTTACTCCTAGATATTTTTGAGGTGATTGTGAATGGGATTGTTGGTTTTATTTCTTCCTCATCTTTTTGGTATTGATATTTAGAAATGCCACTGCAATTATGTAATTATGATCTTGTTGTTAGGTACTGTTGAATATTGATTTTGTATCGTGCAATTTGCTAGAAATGTTTATCAGATTTAATAGTTTTCTGGGGGAGAATTTAGGATGTTTAAATTATAGGATCATATTGTCTGCAAAGAGTTCTAACTTGACTTATTTCTTCCCTATTCAGGATTTTATTCCCTATTTTATTTCTTCCTCTTCCTTATTGCTTTGGCTAAAACATCAACCACTATAATAAATAAGAGCAAAGAGAGCGACTCTCTTGTCTCATTCATGATTTTAAAGGAAACATTTTCATTTTTTCATTTTTTAGTAGAATCCTGGATACAGGTTTGTGGTATATAACCTCTATAATTTTGAGGTATGTTCCTTCTATTATATTCAGGGCTTCTATCCTGAAGGAATGTTGAACTTTCTCAAAGTCTTTTATTTGTATCTATGTAGATGATCATGTGATTCTTGTCTCTGAGTCTATTGATGTGTTGTATTACATTTATTGATTTTTGTATGTTGAAACAAACTTGCCTGTATGGAATGAAATGCACTTGAACATGGCATATGATCTTTTATATGTATTGCTGCATCCAGTTTGCAATTATTTTATTGAGGATTTTTATTTGCATATTCCTCGGAGAAACTGGTCTATAATTATTTTGTTTTGGTGGTTATTGTTAATGTATCCTTATCTGTTTTTGTTATTAGGGTGATACTGGTTTCATAGACAGAGTTTGAAATGATTCTTTCCAATTCTTTTTTATGGAATAATTTGAGGAGGATAATTGTTAATTCTTCTTTAAAGGCTTGATAGAATTTTACTGAAAACCTGTCAGGTCCAGGGATTTTCTTTTTTGGGGGGAGTCGATATTACTGCTTCAATTTTATTACTCAATATAGGTCTGTTTAAATTATTATATCCTCTTGATTTAATTTTGGTTTGTCATATGTGTCAAAGAATATGTCCACTTCTTCTATATTTTCCAGTTCAGGGAAATATAGGTTCTTGAAGTATTTTGTTTGCATCAGTTATAATGTTTTTTCATCTCAAATTTTCAATAATTTGTGTCTTTTCATTTTTTTGATATTGTTGTTAGGTGCTGTCAAGTTGTGTCTGATTCATAGTGACCCTCTTAGGGTTTTCAATGGCTGATTGCTTCAAGATTTCTATGGGAGTAGATTGCCATTTCATTCTCCAACAAAATGTAATTATGATCTTGTTGTTAGGTGCTGTTGAGTCACATCTGACTCATAGCGACCCTCAAGCGGTTTTCAATGGCTGATTATTTGGGGATTGTTTTCTGGAGTGGACTGCCAAATCCTTCTCTCATTTTTGCGGTGCCGGGGATCAAACTCTGGTCCTCAGAAAGTGCAGAGCAGTGCACTACCAACTGAGTTAAAACCTAGCCCTTCATTTGGTTAGTTTGGCTGAATGTCCATCTCATTTAGAATGACCTTTTACTTTCATTGATTCTTTGTATTTTTCTTTTAGTTTCCATTGCATTGATTTCTGCCCTGATATTTACTATTTCTTTCCATTTACTAATTTTTAGTTTGGCTTGTTCTTATTTTTGTATTGTTTTAAGGTGCAACACTAAGTTATTTATTTGAGCTTTCTCTGATTTGTCACTCTAAGCACCCACAGCTATAACTTTTCTGCATAGAATTACTTTGGCTGTATCCAAAAATGTTCCACTAGGTTCTATTTTTATTTTTGTTTGATTTAAAAAAATTCTTAAAATTTCCTCCCTGACTTCCTTGATGATACACTGATCATTTAAAATCATTCAATCATCATGTATTTGTAATTTTTTATTGTTTTGCTATTGATTTCTAGTTTTATTCCATTATGGTCAGACAAGATAAGTAGAAGAATTCCATTTTTTGGTATATGTTAAGGCTTGCTTCATGCCCTAAATTGTGATCTATTGTAGTAAATATTCCAGTATGCTGCTAAGAAGAATGTATTTTCTGCAGCTTTTGGATGAAATATTCTGTGAATATCAGTTAAGTCCTTTTTGGTTTATGCTACTATTTACCTCTGTGGTTTCTTTATAGATTGTTTGTTTGGATGATTTATCTGTTAATGACAGTGTGGTATTAAAATCACCTATTATTTTTGTATATAGATCTACTTGTCCCTTTATGTCCAGTAGTGTTTGTTTCATGGAATTATGTGCACTAATATTTGTTGCACATATACTTACAATCATTATGTCTTCTTGGTGGAGAGTTCTCTTTTTTGATATGTAGTCACCTGCTTTATCTCTTCTGATTAATTTAGGATTGAATTCCAATTTTTCAGATATAAATATAACAAAATCTTTTTTCAGAGGAATTGTCTATTTTTGATAAATCACTTTCAATCTCCATTCTCTGTGTGTCTCTGCTAGTGAGGTAGTTTCTTGTAGTCAATAGATAGTTTGATAATTCTTTATAAGCCACTTGGCTATTCTGCATCTAGTCTGCATTTGGATCAATAAGACCTTTTACATTTAAATTTATTATCAAGAAGAATTTGATATTTCCCATAATTTTTTGGTTAGTTTGATTATTGCTTTCTCTTTTCTTTCTCCCCTGATAATATTGGATGGAGCTGATTTACTAGGTTAGGCACATTTGATTTTTTCCTAGTTGTTACTTGTTCATATATTTCTCTCACAGTATTTATTTTTTCCTGAGTTCTTGTATTTATGTCTTTCTTTTTCCTCTGTGTGTAAGATTCTTTTAAGTATCTTCTGTGATAAAGACTTAGTAGCATTGAATTGTTTAAATTTGTGCATAACTTGGAAGGTCTTCATTTCTCTATCAACTTTAAAGGACAGCTTTGTTGGATTTAGTAGTCTTGCTTGGCATTTATTTACTTTCAAGACTTGAAATATGTCATTCCATGCTTTCCTGGCTTTTTAGGGTGACTGATGCGATATATAATTTTATTCTGATGAGTTTGCCTTTGTATGTGAGTTGACATTTTTCTCCTGCAACTTTCCAAATTGTTTCTTTGCTTTGTAGTTTTAGCATTTAACCATAATGTGACATGGAGAGATTGTGTTCCAGTCATGTCTATTTGAGTTTCTAAATGCCACTAATGCTTGGATGTCTATTTATTCCCCTAGGTTTGGGAAATTTTCTGCTATTATTTCATTGAATAAAGTGTCTATGCCTCTGGTGTTAGTGTCAGCTCCTTCTTCTATCCCATAGATTCTTAGGTTTGGCCTCTTCATCATGTCCCAAAACACTTGAAAGTTGTGGTCATACTCTTTCCTTTTTTCTTTTCTTTTATTTATTCTTTGTTTTTCTTTTCTCTTCTTTTCTTTTTTCTTTTCTTTATTGGTGTTTGTGTGTAGTATTTCTTTGACTTTATCTTCCATCTCTGGTATTATTTCTTCTGCTTGATATGTTGTTGTTGTTAGATGCCGTCGAGTCGGTATCCGACTCATAGAGACCCTCTGTACAACAGGGGAAACACTATTGTCAGTGCTTCTCTGCTGTTCATAGGGTTTTCAATGGCAGATTAATTTTTGGGAGGGGGTTGCCAGGTCCTTCTCCCAAGCCTACAGCTTCTGGTGTTCCCAGGCGGTCTCCCATCCAGGTACTAACCAGGCCCGACCCTGCTTAGCTTCCGAGATCTGACGGGATCGGATGCCACAGGGCTATAGCTGCAGGCTCTGCTTGATATAGCTTGCCAGAATTATTTTTCACTGTGCTTTAAAATTTGTTTTATATTTTTCATTTCCAACATTTCTGGTTTTTTCAAGATCTCAATTTCCTTACTAATTTTTAACTTACATTTTACTTATTTTTTTTCTACTACCTCAATTGACATCTTTGTTTCATTCATCTAATTCTATCTGTCTTCTTTGAGGTCACTAATCATTTCTATATCTAGACTTTTTAATTATTTGGCATATAAATCATTCCAATATGTTTGGATTTAGTTTTTCAGTTATTATTTTTGGAGGACTTATGTCATTTTGCTTTTTATCATTTCCTGTATTTCTGTGTTACGATGTTCACATCCATTGGAATAATTGCATTTTCCCATTTTAATTGAGAATCTTCTTAATATACAGTCTTCTTTTTCATGACTTGATCCCCACTATCACTCTGAGAAGAGACTGCAAACTGCTTTTATAGCAATAATTCCAACCAAAACCAGAATTATAAATACAATTAAATTCACTTGAAACAGGCTATTTCTTAACCAATTACCCTAGGAAAGGAGATGGGAAGGATAGTGCTACAAAGTAGAAAATTAATTGTAGTAATATTAGAAATAATAAAGGTAGGAAATCAAAGTAGGAGGCAGAGAGAGGGAGAAAGGAAGAAACAACACTGAATAAAATAAAGGAAAAGGTAGGAAGGATAATGTTAGAAAATGGGTAAAAGAAAAGAAAACAATAATATAAATTTGATTTCACAGTGTAGAAAGATTACACATACATAGTTACAACATATATATATATATGTTATATAAATGTAACAAAAGAAAAAATATAAGTATAAAAGTGTTTTTCTTTACAAATAAGCTTAATTACAACTAATACTAAAATTATAGATAGAAGATATCAAGAATAACATAAAGGGGAAAAGAAAGAGAGTCAAAGAGAAAAGTACTGATTACTGAGAGACCTTTTTTGTGGATCCTCTGGTATTGGGGTGTGCCAAGTGGAGAGGGTGGTCAGTTTAAGAAATTCTGTGAAGTTTGAGGCAGGCAAACAGAGCACATAGATTCATACTGGAGGGCAGGACTCTGTGCTATCGGTTCCTGACTATTCACAGATGCCCTGCAGAATGGATGAGAGTTTTGGAGATTGAGTGCCCCACTCAATCTTGGTCTTAGCACTAGTTTTCTCAGCATATCATCTACATGCTACATGGCTAAACAATAGCTCTTGTGTTATAGATAATGCTGGTATAGACATGATATAGATGATAATAGTGTCTCCTGGAGCTGAGTGCCAGTATTCTGGTCTTCTGCCAACCCACCAATCTGCTGACTGAGACCCACCAAAGCACTGCTGATTCATTGTGATGCTGACTCACCCACTATGGTGCCAATTAACTATATAGTCTTTACAGTCTGTATGCCAACTACCCCAAACTTTTCCACATATTTTCTCAGACTCCCCTCCCTCTGCAAGTGTATCCTGGTGCCTGATATATTTTGTCCTTTAGTTATTTGACTTCTACTCCTCTTTAATATCAGGCACCCTCCTCCCAATACCTCAATGTCAAGCAATAGGGTCACTTAAGCAGAGATTCTTGCTTGTATTGTTCCAAGATTGGGGGAAGTGCTTAAATGGATATTTTCTCTGATTCTGCCCTTTCACTCTAGAAGAGTCACTGATATCTTATATATACCAGGTAGATTTAAGGCTTCTGAGAGCTGTGTGGCAGTCCAAAGTGTAGGCTTTCTAGACTTTCTTCATCCAGGCAGAACACTTGTCTTTTAGGAGAGGCAGAGCTCCCCTCTCCTAGGACAGAGCTGGAGCTCAGGAGAGTTGTTTCCTTCCTTCTGCTTCAAAGTCTTTCTTTTTATAAGTGAATTCAGTGGTGCTATCTTTTAATGCATTTTCTGATACATTTTCTCTGTTCCTACCCTGGGATTAGAAATTCTTCTTTGTTACTCTGACTTTTATCATTCACAGAGTTACAGAGAGGATGCCTCCAACTCACCACCTTCCCAGCAACTTCTGACTTTTACAAGAATTCTAGGAGCATAAGCAATTCCTTCTGACCACATTTATGTATGACACCTTATGGAATGATGACTAATATCTAAAATTAAGATGAACATTTTGCCTGACAGATGTTTTCATTAATAGAGTCTTGCTGTATTCTGTGGTGCACACCTGTAATTGTAATAAACTGGGATACTGAGGGAGGAACGCATGTTCAAGGCCAAAGTCAGCCTGCCCATCATATTGAAACCATGTCTCAAAAAATTAAACAAATAAATAAATAAATAAATAAAAGAGCTGGGGGCATGGCTCAGTGGTAAAGTAATTTCCTAGTATGCACAAAGACCTGGGTTCAACCCTTTAGTACTATAAAATAATAATAATAATAATAATAATAATAAACACAACAACAACATCTTTCCATCTAATTAAAAGTGAAGTAACTCCATGATCTACACAAAATTACCCAATTCTGTATTATTTTATTAACTTACATCTGCATAAAAATTGCTTCATAGGATATATAGCCACTGTATATTTCTTAACTACGTGTGTGTGTGTGTATAATTTTTCTGTAGTTAAAACATGTACCTGGTTATTGCCTACTTCTACTTTTTTCATAAAA
>VMDO01022014.1:0-34294 GCA_007922755.1 Pedetes capensis
TGTGGGGAGGACACACCATACCCATTCTGCCCGCTGTTACTCGCCCAGCTGAGCGTATAGGAAACAGTCCAAACTTTCCATTAATAGTTGTCCTACAAAGGAAAATACTTTTGTACCACTGATATCCCAGTCTCTGCTGCCTTCCCAGCCCCTTCCCGCCTCCAGCCATTCCGAGGAAACCACAGGCTATGAAATGTGCTCTGCACTCTTACCTGCTGGCAGCAATGCTTGTTGAATGAATAAATGTTCTAGTCTGGATCAACACACAGACTTGGCATCAACCAAGCCCTCTGTGCCAGCGAGGACAAAGATGTCTATGGAATGATGGGGTTCCTGAGAGTGTCACAGGCGCTGTATGAATCAAATTGTTCTTTTTTTTTTTTTTTTTTTTTTTTGCAGTACCGAGGGTTAACCCAGCACCTGTGTGCTTTGCAAGTACTGGACCACTGAGCTGCACTCCAGCCCATTTTTTTACTTTTTGAGACAGTGTCTCACTAAGTTACACAGACTGCCTCTGGTCTAGAACTTGTGATCCTCCCACCTCCGCCTCCCCAGCCACTGGGATTACAGGTATGCGCCACCACGCCTGTCGCCTCAGATTGTTCTTTTAAGACTAGTGATCTTGGAGCCCCAACAAGAAGTGGCAAGGTCGTGTCCCAGAGTCTCTACTAGAGTCGCCTGAGATCCACCAATTTCTGTTACAGCTCCAACAACAGTGTGTCGGAAATCTACTGGTCCTGGGCTTCTCTCGGCCCTTCCTGAATCCGGCTAAGGATTCACTCCTCAGTTTCCTGGGGCGTCTGTTGAGAGCAAAGGACACCAAGAGAAGTGGGAGAAGCGGGAGCTCCTAACTCCCGTGGGAATTCCTGCACTTTCTGAACGCGGCAGCAGGACCTGCCCCCTGGGCTCCTCTCCTGCTCCGATGGCTCCCATCTGCTCTGGGAGCACCTGCATGTCCATCTGTCCACCATGGAGGACTGTTGGTCCCATCACTGCCCAGCTGCTGGATGCCCTTCCCAAGTAGCTTCAGCACGGTTGCCCTCCCCACGAGAGCGCTTGCCACCCCTCCCTCGCCGTGCACCACCTGTTCTCCAAAACCTGCATTGCTGGCGCAGCGTCTGTACCCCAGCCCAGGGCAGAATCATGACCGGTTCAACGCCAGCACCTTATACAGAGCAGGACCCGGAAGACCTCATGATGGTTGCTGAGCAGAGACAGCTGCAGATGTCACACCTGTGTGGCAATGGAGGCAGCGTTTGCTCGGTCCTCTTCCCTGGGGCACACCGCGGTACAACCCTGGGCTCTGCTCCGGCTTTGTGTGTGTGTGTGTGTGTGTGTGTGTGTGCGGTACTGGGGATTGAACCCAGGGCCTTGCGCCTGCATGCTCTGCAAGTGCTGGACCACTGAGCTGCAGCCCCCACCCATTTTTTTACTTTTTGAGACACGGTCTCACGAAGTCACGCAGACTGCCTCTGGTCTCAAACTTGCGATCCTCCTGCCTCCGCCTCCCAAGCCACTGGGATTACAGGTGTGCGCCATTGCGCCCGGCTCTGCTTGGGTTTTTGATGATCCCCGTGTCTCCACTGGCTGTAGGAGGTGTCAGTGCCTCCAGAACCCTGGAGCCCTGGGGCTTTGGGTTTTAAGTATCTCAGTACAACCTCCCGCCAACAGGCAGGCCCCCTGCCCCCCATGCATAGTCCTAATCTCCTCGGCTCCTGTGCAGCCTATCTGAAGATGAAGCCAGAGCCCATTCCCATGAGGAGCGCTCCTCCTTAGTGCATGTTATCTCTTCACAGAGCCCTGCCGCCAGATAGGTTAGCTTAGCTTCCCGGGCCGGAGGAGGAAGAAGAAAAAAGCAGCTTCTGTTACATTCAGCCAGGAAGGATGGCAGAGACTGTGTGAGACCCGCACCACCCAGCAATCCACCAGGTCATTGTTGAATGGATTCCGCCCAGTCAAGATCGCCAGCTGCCTGGATTCTTAACCTTTTGAAATGCCCATCTCTGAGCCCAATCCTTTGAGGACAATTTGTTTTTAGGTGCCATGGAGTCTGGTCCGACTCACAGAGACCCTATGTATAACAAACGAAGCACTCCCCGACACTGTGCCATGCCTGTCACTGTCAGTGCTTCTCTGCTATTCACAGGGTTTTTGATGGCTGATTGTTTTGGGAGTGGGTTGCTCGGTCCTTCTCCCTACCCCGCAGCCCTCATTGCTTATTGTTGTTGTTGGGTGCCGTTGAGTTGGAATCTGACTCATAGCGACACTCATAGGGTTTCAATGGCTGACTGTCTCGGTATTGCCTTGGAAGTGGGTTGCCAGGTCCTTCTCCCATTTTTGCGGTACTGGGAAATGAACTCGGGACCTCAGAGACTGCAGCACAGCGCTCTACCAACTGAGCTAAATACCTTTCTAGACCCTCATTGCTTGGGAGTCCATTCATCCACTCCAGGCTTACAGCCTAGGTGTGGAATTCTTCTTTCCTTCCTCCAAAGGCTCAGACTTCACTACAAACATTGCAGTGGACCTCAGCCCTGTGCGGTAGCAGCAGGCGCAGAGGGTCCTCTCTATTGCCCGCCTTCCCTCCTCAAAGGTGAGCTGTCTTCTAATAAACTCAGTCTGCGTACTCTGCACTCGAGCCGCTGTGTTGGGCGTAAAGCCTTTTATGCAGGAACGCGCTGAGGTGGTGCTGCTGCTGCCGTCTCCCTGGTGACACTGCTGTGTCTTACAGGCCACTCGCGTTTTCCTGAGGTCTCTGCAGCACAGCAGAGCGATGGAGTCTTCCAGTGTGGTTGGACAGAACAGCCAGTGGGATGGCAAAGCCGCTGAGCCTGGCCGTGCGGGGAAGTCCCCATGCTGTCCACACTGCCCCACCGCTGCCCGTCCCCAGCGGGGCTCACAGGGCCTTCACCGTGCCCTGCTGCCTCGAAGGGAGGAGCCAGCAGGCCAGGGCTGTTCTGCACTCCTGTCACCACGTCATGCTCTGTGCCTCCTGGGATTTCAGAGCTTCCAAGGAGGAGGGCTGGCCAGCGGGGCGAGGGACAGAGGGCAGAGCTCCCTTGGGGATGGGGAGCAGAGTTGCTCTTAGCTCCCTGTGAGCCCCGAAGCTGGCTCCGGCCACACCTGGCCAGCGTCTTGCTCTGGAAAACTGGAGCTGTGCAGAGCTAAACCTTGTGCTGCCAGGAAAGGGCAAGAAACTGCCTGACCAGTGCCTCGGTTGCCTGATTTTTATCCTCTATTAGAAATGTTGGGCTGGGATTTAGCTCAGTTGGTAGAGCACTGCTCTTCAGTCTCTGAGGTTCCGAGTTCGATTTCCAGCACTGCAAAATGGGAGAAGGACATGGCAACCCACTCCCAAGGCAATCCTGAAACAGTCAGCTATTGAAAACCCTGTGAGGGTTGCTATGAGTTGGACTCCGACGGCACCTAACAACAACATTAAAAATGTTAGGGTGCCTGGGGGATCTGCACCCATCAGACTTTATTAACTAATCACGCACAAATGAATAGGTCCAACCGTGTATATACACATTCGGGCCAAAGGTATTTAAAATAGACTCCATAATGAAGGTCTTTGTTATTGATGAGAAGTGACAATGGTTTTTTGGCAGTGCTGGCGATGGAACCCAGGGCCTTGTGCATGCTACGCAACGGCTCTACCACCGAGCTACATCCCCAGCCCATGTTTTTACAGAAGAAAAGTGTAAGATGGTGAAACAAATGTATATCTGTGTATGCATATACGGTGCATATTCATGTACATTTACATAAATAAGAGCACATGTGCATATTCATATAAGTATACAGAGCTGTGTACACATGCATTCACGTAAACATACATATGCAAATATTCACAAGTATATCCGTGCACACGTACACACACGTAGACATACATCTTTGTGCACACAGAGGCATTGCATGCAAGGGTGTGTGCACACACATACGTTTAAACACGCATACATGTCAGTATACATTTAGAGAAGAAAAGAGCATTAGCGTAGCATCAGGGGCCCGAGAACTGCCGCCTTCACAGCACAGATGGCAGATCCCAGCTCGCGCGTTCTCTCACTGTCACATTAGTAGCACAATCAGGGCCCTGTGGGGAGATCATGGGAAGCTCCTGTGGGCTGGTCAGGAAAGCACCTTTCGGGCAGCCTGCGTGCCCTGGTGGGCCTGCAGCTCCTGGGCTCTGCAGCTGCCCAGGCCTGGCCTGAGCGGCAAGGGATTGGGGGGAGGGCAACCCTCTGGGCGTGACCATGACCGTGAGTGTGCAGCGAGCCAGGGGGGCCAGCGGCTCCTCCCTGGCTTCTGAGAGCCAGTGCTCTCCACTGAGGCCCAAATGGCAGCACGGGCTGGGCCGTCTCTACCCCAGAGGCTCAAGCGCCACGGGGGCCCAGCACTGGCACTCGGTCCTTGAAGTCTGGGACTTGGTTTCCAGAGGGTTCTTCATACGCTGACCAGGACTCTGCGCAGGCCACCCAGCCTCCTGGAGTCCCCGCTTCCTCCAACGAGCAAGGGGGAGACAAGAAGAGTAGAAACCAGCCGATGGGGGCGGTCCTGCCAATGGACCTCGGGGACCTAGCATGGCTGTGACCAGCAGCACCTTTGCTGGCCAGGACTGCAATGAGGAAAGCCGCCTTCGGGTCCGTCCCAGAGGGCAGTGGAGGAGGCAGCCTCTGAAGGGAGAAGGTGGCGGGGAGGAGGCCCTGCACAGTGGGGCCCGAGCATCCTGTGATACCACCTGGTGGGCATTGTGAGGGGTGTGGGGACACAGTCACTGGCACCAGATCAGGGCCTCAGCATCCCCAGTGCCTTGGGCTCCCCTCACAGTGTGTCCCTGTTCCTGGGAGCCTCGGGGCTGCTGGGAGAAACTGGCCCCCGCTCATGTGGATGGCCACAGCTTCTGAGGCCACCAGGGGGCGGCATCTGCCTCCAGGTTTGCCACCAGAGCCTGGTGCCAGAACCCGGTGGAATTGTCTCCAGGTGCCCACACTGCACAGGCTCAAGTGCCCCGGGTCACATGTCCCCAAGACTTCCCTCCTGCGAGGTGCATGTGCTCAATGCTGAGGCCAGAAAACGCCCCTCCCTTCCCCCCACCCTCTGCAGGCACCAGCTGAGGCTTTGATCTCAAGTCACAGGGACAGACTTCCTGCTAACCCCAGCAAGAGCCACCGTGACCTCCCAGGATCAAAGGCCAGGCAAATGCATAAGCCAGAGAAGGCAGGAAGTAGGCCACCTCCAGTGTGAAAGCAGGCCTAAGGTCACTCGAAAATCACTGGTTCCTTGAAAACCAGCCCACAACAAAAGCTGATAGTGCCACTGTGTCACAAGATGGCTGTGCCTGCCCAATGGCTCCATTAAGAAAAAGGTGGCGCCACAAGATAACCTTGTAAAAGGTCAAATTCGGGAATTCCTGTAATGGGCTGAGCTCTGGAAAAATGCAAACTTACTTTGTACCCCGCACCCCTTTACTGTAAAAAAATTCCTGCTTCTGTAATTCTGCTTCTCCGCCCCCTACCCTATAAAGCCCCTGACCACTGTGAGTCGGCTGCTGCTTTCTGAAAGTCCACTCCGGGGACTGAAAGTAGCCGGCTGGCCGGTCTAAATAAACTTTTCTGCTCCTGATCCATTCGTTTGTGTCTTGGAGTATTTTTCTGGGGTTGAGCCGCTGGGTACAACACAGCACTGGCATCAGAACCCATCACCACACTGGAAGGACGCTGCCCGTGAGATGTGTGGACCTAAAGGACGGTCCTCAATCTTCAGGTCAGTCTGGGGGAGGGAATGGGCCAGCCCCTCCCTGCAGGGCACACGTGCTCCTGACAGATCCCTCCCAGGTACCTGCGGAGCCACTGTGGGCAAAACCAAACCCTCTCCTTTCTCTCAAAGGGCATCCTGTTCGCCTCCATGAAATCTGGACAAATCCCAGGACGTTTCTGGTCACACCCAGACATCCCAGGTAGCCAGCTGGTTACTCAAACGCACGGCCCAGGTGAATAGCCCAGGTCCCAGCCTCCGTCTAAGCTTGGGGCCTGACTCGTCCCCAGCTCCAGTGATGCTGGTAGGAGGTCCCAGCAGGAAAGGGGAGACAGTCACTCCTGTCCCTCAACTCAGCCTCCTCCTCTTCCATGTCCTCTCCGGAGTGGCCGTGCCCTGGGGAAATGAGGACGTTCCCTGCCCTGCACAGGGGTGGCCATTGGCATCCTCGCCCTTGGGACCCGGCTGTGTCCTGTCACAAGTGTGCTTGTGGGTGTGGTGGAGAGTGGTCCCCAGCCCCTCTCATTTGCTTCCCTCTCTTCAGTCTTAGGCACCTGCAGTGCATTGAATCCTGGCTCCCCCAAAGACACGCCCGGGTCCCGACCCTTAGGAGTGGGACCAAGTTTGGAAATATGGCCTTTGCAGATGCAGGTGGGTTAAGGACTTTCAAATGAGGTCGCCCCAGGAAAAGTTCCTGCACCTACCGGTGATAGGGAGAGCTGGCAGCAGAGAACAATGTGTCTCCCAGACGCAAAAGGCCAGCACACTTTATAATGAGAGCCCC
This sequence comes from Pedetes capensis, assembly GCA_007922755.1. Taxonomy (NCBI): domain Eukaryota; kingdom Metazoa; phylum Chordata; class Mammalia; order Rodentia; family Pedetidae; genus Pedetes; species Pedetes capensis. Next base: position 6,542 of record VMDO01022014.1, read on the forward strand.
GGAGCAGAAAGCACAGATCAGTGCGCGGGGCCGCAGAGGAGGGGGCAGGACCACGGGCAGCAGGCCCAGCCTTGGAGCAGGCGGACAGCCCTGAGGACAGCTGAACCTCCGAGGAGGCCATGGCGCCCTGAAGGCGGTCCCCCAGGGCTCTGAGTCAGGGGGCTCGGCACACCTTCAGAGCGTGGGACCGCTTCTGTTTTGTTTTGTTTTGTTTTGTTTTGTTTTGTTTTGTTCCTCTCGGTGGGATAGCTTCTCTTATCTTGCTTTTCCACGCGCTGGCCTGTGACTAAATTTAGGACATCCCAGAATTTTCCTCTTATCACTGGCAGTGGACAGACGCTGGAAGGCACAGCACAGACTTTTCCCAGGGCACCTTTGGAAGGAGGAGCTGTGGCCTTGTTGACACTTTGGTCTCAAACTTCTGCCCTCCAGATCAACTAGGGGATAAAGTTCAAGCTGCCCAGTGTGTGATGCTCTGTGACAGCGCCCAGGGGCGCACTGGCCTCCGGTGACATCAGCTGCTTTGGACGGGGTCCCACATGACCTTGGCCACCCAGTCCATGGCTGGCGCAGAGCTCTCTCCTTGCCTCCCTCCCTGGGTTTGCTCAGTAGTATGTGTGTGGCTGGCGCGATCACGGGTGGGTCACACACGCACAGACGCACACCGTGCCACAACAAACACCACACCACACACACACCACACACCACAACACATATCATGCACACACATCACACTACACACACCACACACCACACACCACAACACACAACACAACACATATCACACACACATCACACTACACACACCACACTACACACAACACACAACACAACACATATCACACACACATCACACTACACACAACACTACACACAACACATATCACACACACACATCACACTACACACAACACACACAACACACACCACAACACACAACACACACACTTCACACACATCACACTACACACAACACACAACACACACCACAACACACAACACAACACATATCACACACACATCACACTACACACAACACACACCACACACCACATACCACAACACATATCACACACACATCACACTACACACACAACACACAACACAACACACAACACACCATACACATGACACAGACCACCACATACCACATACACAACACACACCACAACACACCACACACAACAAACACCACACACACCATACACATACCACACACCACAACACACAACACACACAACACACCACAAAACAACACACACCATACACACCACAAACAGAACACACACCACAACACACCACACACATCACACACAACACACACACAACACACACATCACATACCACACACCACACAAACACATACCACAACACATACCACACACAACACACACAACACACAAACCACAACACACATCACACACCACACACACTACACACAACACAACACACACACACAGACACATCACACACACACAGACACATACCACACACACCCCTCCTTAACATCCAGGAGCCAATACTATGGAGCCCCATAGTCCTTGGGCCCGCCATGTCTGGGAAGGCCAGTCTTCCGATGCAGCGTCACCTGAGAACTGGAACAGTCCCTCCGGGGCAGGGAGCTAACATGGGAGCACCTCCCCAGAAAAGGCGGGACCCTAGGAAGAGCTAAGCGAGCTTTTGATGACGCGAAAGTACTCCTTGCAGGGGCAAGGTGGGCAGACAGGAGAGAAATGGCTGTCCCCAGTTTTGTGCGTGTTGTAGCTTTTCTTGAAGACTAAGATGCAGTTAGGGTGACGCGGGCCTTTGGGCAGGCAAACCTTGCTCCAGCCGGCCATTCGCACGTAGTACTAGTGGGAACTGCTACTGGAAGAGGAAGCAGTGGGTCTGTGCTTTGTGATCTTTAAATTGTGGCGCATGGATAGAGACGTCACTCTGCCTGTACTGCCATGCTACTGAGCTGCTGGTGGAAGATTGGACAGTGGTCATTGGCCCTGGACAGGCTGGCAGGGCAAATGCACGGCCCAGGGACCAGGATATGTGCCCTAGCTGCGAGCAGATAACTGGCTGCGTGTTACTGCCGGTGGTTGATCCTTAACCTTGTGCCAGTGACAAGCTGTGTGGGGAATGTTCACTCCTTAATGAAAGGTCAGTGCTTGGAAGCCCGCCTCCTCTCTGCCCGATTCCCTAACTCCCTGCCTACCCACGACATAACGACTTCTGTACTCAGTGGAGCTAGTCACGCTACCCCTTTCCTTGACGTTCTTACCCCGGACCAGATGCAGGTCCTCTGCAAACCACCACCCACAAGGAGCATGCAAGCTCCCCCGCTTCTTTTTGAAGCCCTGCTCCCTTGAGTGGTGGGGGGAGGGCAGCCCCTGCCCGGCCCAGAAGGAGGAGGAGCGTCTCGTTCTTGATTCCTGGCAGCCACTTCCTTCACGGGGGTGCCTTGTCTCCCTTTGGAATGTGGTATCGGCTGATATCAGTTGACATCAGTTGAATGTGGTATCTAGATGTAGTGGGATTAATCGAGACCAGAGGCTTGGGGCGGATTTTATTCTGTACTGGTACATAGCTCAGTGGAATCGTTTCTAAAGATTGAGCCCCAGGGCCGGGCGTGGTGGCGCACGCCTGTAATCCCAGCGGCTTGGGAGGCGGAGGCGGGAGGATCACAAGTTCGAGACCAGAGGCAGTCTGCGTAATTTAGCGAGACCCTGTCTCAAAAAGTAAAAAAAAAAAAAAAGGGCTGAGGTGCAGCTCAGTGGTCCAGCACTTGCAGAGCATGCAGGCGTGAGGCCCTGGGTTCAACCCCCAGTACCCCCCCCCAAAAAAAGGATTGAGCCCCAAAGGGGCATCGAGTTTTTATGGGGTCTCTTTAGGAGATGGGCTTACAAGAATCAAACATGGCATGTAAAAAAGGACAGGGATGGTGCAAAAACATACATGGACGGTTACAGCAGGGGAGAGGGTGGCCAGTCATCCACTACAGGAGTCCACTCCCTTGAGCAGGGGTCAAAGGCATGCTCGTTACATTTGACATGCAGTTCTTCCAGGTTGGGAGGCCCTGTTACTCATTATAGGCAAACAGAGCCTGCAAAGCTGTTTGCAGGAAGCCTAAATGATTTAGACAGTTATCACTGGGAATAGGTTAAATAACTATTAGCTCAGGAAACAGGCGGTATAAAGAAAAATGGGAGCCAGGTGTGGTGGCACATGCCTGTCATCCCAGTGGCTCAGGAGGTGGAGGCAGGAGGATTGCAAGTTCGAGGCCAGAGGCAGTCTGCATAACTTAGCGAGACCCTGTCTCAAAAGGTAAGAAAATGGGCTAGGGGCGCAGCTCAGTGGTCCAGCACTTGCAGAGCATGCAGGTGTGAGGCCCTGGGTTCAACCCCCAGTACTGCAAAAAAAAAAAAAAATAGGAAAAGAAAAAGAAAAGTGGGGAATCTCAACACAGGGAGAAAAAAGGTTTCTTTGGGGACCTGCTTCCTGGGCACCAATTGAAATCCTTATTGTCACATCTCCTTCATTAAATAGGAGAGGGTTGGTCCTTTGCAGCAAGATGGACACTAGACAAAATGAGGGGGGATGGCAATGGAAGAGACACAGTCAGATGTGACTTGAGAGCAGAGACAAGATGCTGGGTTTGCTCTGCTCTCGGGATTTCCACAAGCTGCCGGCTCTCACGCATGACTGGTGTTGCAGATGAATGTCCCCAGACCTCTAGCTCTGTATTTCCCTGATGTGGCAAGGCCAGGCTCGGCCACCAGGCCAAAGCCTGTACAGAAGCCTGAAGCTCAGGGCTTGGGTGGGGAGGCTGACCGGGCATAAAGGATGAAGGCAGCTGGACTCCCCGCCCACATTCTCCTTACGCATGAGGTATCCCAAAGCCGGATGCCTTGCTAAAGTTACCCTGTGGTGAAGATAATTGTTCTTAAGGGAATGAGAGTAGCTTGGCAGAGTTACAGAGCACGTTTGAAGGCTTAAAAACAGGGATGAGACAGTTCTGGAGAGGGGCAAATTTGGGGGACTCGCAGCTAGGGAAGGGTCCTCTGAACAAATCTGGGTACACTCCAGAAGTTCTTGGGAAAGGTGGTTGGTGGCAATACAATTCTCTCCGAAAACAAGGGGTTAACCAGTCACTGGAAGACGGACGTAGCTGGGTTATGTCTACAGATCATTTCAGAGCCTGGGTTATAATAGGTGGAGCCAGAGGTAAAGGAAAAGCCTTCATCGACTATATTTGCAAAACATGCGTGGAGGACAACGAACAAGTCACCGTCAGCTGGACAGGTGTCTTCAGAGCAGACAGAGCGTTAGCATGGCCGCTCACAGGAGAGCAGCTGGGGTGCCGGTAACCCCGGGCTCTTTGAGCCCAGACCTGTGCAATGGTCTCTGAAGCCACAGGCTCCCTGGAAAGGAGGCCTGGCAAAGAAGGAACTTGGGGACGTTGTCAGGCTACGGGAACTCAAGCCTGAGGGGCGGGCAGTGGCAGTTTTGGAGGTCTCGACCTCCACTGAAGGAAGAGTGACTCCTGCATAGAATGAAGCCCCTGTCTGCACAGGCTGCGTCCACCCTGCGCCCCCTCGGAAGCGAGGCTCATTTGCCCTCGCAGAGGCTGCCAAGATGAGCCACAAAGGGGAGGGCGATTGTTGGGATTTTTAAAATGCACCCCATAACTAGGGTCCCTCATACTAGCCTGAGGGACTGTGACCCCAGGGCCACATTCCACTCACTCTGTCCTACCCCTCCCATCGAGTGAGCAAAGATGGCCCCTGACCAGCCTCAACCACCTCAATTTTGATTGGCTACCCCTAGCACTGCAGTTAAATAACTGCCCCTACCTGGAAGGAATGGGAGAAGGGCCTGGCAATCCACTCCCAAGGCAATCCCGAAATAGTCAGCCATTGAAAACCCTATGAGGGTCGCTATGAGTCGGACTCAACTGGACGGCACCTAACAACAACAACAACAACCTGGCAGGTATGACAGTTCACCTGTACCTGTCAGGAATGTGCCCTGATTGGCTAACCCCTGTACATGCCCCGCTCCGGGACCCTATATAAGCAGGGCTCCCAGACCCTGCTTCACCCCATCACCATTCTCTGTCCCTCAACTGCTGTTTGGACCCAATCACTTCGATCCAGCGCTCCCCAATCCAGTGGAAGGTCTCCAAGCAAGCTGACGCATCAAGACCAGGGGCCCCGAAGCTCCGAAGGCTATAAGCAAGCCACAGAGAGCCCCCAATTCCTCCCATCCTTGGGAAGGAGGGAGGCAGAGAAGGCGAGCTGCGAGAGTCAAGACCACCGGACCTCCAGCCCAGCAGAACACCAACTGCCTGTAGCTGTGCCTTTAAGGCTGAGCTGTACCACCAGTGAGCCTGCAGCATTCTATGCTGCAGCCTTAGAGCTAGCACTTGAGCACTTGACAGGGGCTGCTTGCTGGTTGCACCCCACTTGGGGAGTAACCCAATAAACTTTCCCTCTCCTGTTTCCCGCAGAAGGTCTCCCAAAGTCCTTCTTTGGTGCCTCCGGCCACTACACCAACCCGGTCCAGTGGGTCCCTGATACCCACTCGGTGTCAGGGCAAGGGTCTGACCTCCGCTGGGCCTGAGCCAAACCCCGACACGCGATGACCCCCACAGCTGACTTTGGCATGGGATGCAAGTCTGTGTGTGGCTCAGAACAATGGTGGAAGCCCAGAGGGGCCACCAGGGTCCTGAGCAGGAGGGCAGTGAGGGCGTCCCTCGTTCCCCAAAGGCCAGCGTCGCTCCCTCATCCTTCCCCTTGGGTGCCACTCCCTCCTCCAGATCTCCGGTGAGCAAAAGGAGCAGGGGCTTGGAGCGGGAAGGTCTGGGCTCAGTTCCCAGCCCTGCCACCATCTCCCCACGCGCCTGGGCCACCATCGCTGAAGGTCCAAGAGCAAGGACAGCAGCATGCCACGGGGGTGGGAAGGTCAGAGACCCGGCCACAAGCTCACACCGTGAGCTCCCGAGTCCTCACCCTGATGGGCTGTGGCGTGTGTGTGTGTGTGTGTGTGTGTGTGTGTGTGTGTGTGTGTGAGCGCGCGCACGCACTAGGGCTGCTGAGACAGACTATGCAGACTGTGATCTGAACAACAGAGGTCTGTTTCCTGCTGCTCTGGAGCACAGAAGCCCAAGGTCATGGGCCAACAGAGCTGATTTGTCCTAAGAACTGCCCTTGGCTTGAAGACGGACCCTTTCCCCTGGGCCTGTTCCCACCGTCTTTCCTCTGGACCTATCTGTGTCCACACTTCTCCTACTTCTTCTTTTTTTTTTTTTTTTTTTTTTGTGGTACTGGGGGTTGATCCCGGGGCCTCACGCCTGCATGCTTTGCAAGTGCTGGACCACTGAGCTGCACCCCCAGCCCTTTTATTTTTTTTCCTTACTTCCTGAGACAGGGTCCCGCTAAATTACATAGACTTCCTCTAGTCTCGAACTTGCAATCCTCCTGGCTCCGCCTCCCAAGCCACTGGGATTACAGATAAGCTCCACCACGCCCAGCCACTTCTCCTTCTTATAAAGATACCAGCAAGCCAGGCGCGCTGGCGCACACCTGTGATCCCAGCGGCTCAGGAGGCAGAGGCAGGAGGATCACAAGTTCGAGACCAGAGGCAGTCTGCGTCACTTAGTGAGACTCTGCCTCAAAAAAGTAAAAAAACAAATGGGCTGGGGCTGCAGCTCAGTGGTCCAGCACTTGCAGAGCATGCAAGCGTGAGACCCAGGGTTCAACCCCTAGTACCAAAAAAATAAAAAAAGATACCAGCCACACTGGATTAAGTCCCAGCCGGATGACCTCATTTCTCAATCACCTCCATAAGGAGTCAACCTTCCAACAAGGTCATGTTCTGTGGTAGTTAGGGTTGGAGCTTCAACACATAAATTTTGGGGGCACAGGTCCCCAGTCACAGACCGAGTCGGTGGCTCTGTCTCACCCCCAGCGGGGCGCCACGTCAGTCCCGCTCTTTCTGAAGAGCTGGAACTCGCTGTGCACCTCTGCAGCCATGGGTCACACTCTCAGAGGCGGTTCAGATCATTCTGGGAGGTTTCAAATCATCTTGAAGCCTCGCCACACCAGAGCAGCAAAACCAAGATGCTTAGGGGTGGGCGCGGGGCTTCGTGGTGCCCACCTGTCATCTCAGCACCCAGGAGGCTGAAGCAGGAGGTTCTCCAGTTCAATGCCAGCCTGGACGACATAGCCAGATGCTGTTTAGAAGACAAACAAACAGCCGGATGTGGTGGCGCACGCCTGTAATCCCAGAGGCTCGGGAGGCGGAGACAGGAGGATCGCAAGTTCAAGACCAGAGGCAGTCTGTGTAACTTGGCAAAACCCTGTCTCAAAAAGTAAAAAAAATGGGCTGGGGGTGCAGCTCAGTGGTCCAGCACTTGCAAAGCAAGCAGGCATGAGGCCCTGGGTTCAACTCCCAGTACCACACACAAAAAAAAGAAGACAAACAAACAAAAACTTAGAAACGTGGTCTAGGCATGGGTACATTTCAAAACCCCCAAGAGCCAAATTTAAGAACTATGGCCTTAAAGGGCCTTGAGGGACAAAGCGATTAAATGTTGATGGGGCAGAAAGATCTCTCCTGAGAGCTTCCACTTCTCCATTAGGGTTTCAGGGCCCATCTAATTCTTTATTGGGTTTTAGATGAGCCAAAAAATTGGACTAAAAGCTAGGAAATAGTCTCCATAATTATTAATGAACAAAACAACTGCCTCTTGGTGACGGTGTCAGCCTGGGAGAAGAGAGGAGGTCCTTCCAGTGCCCACCACCAGGCAAGGCCTGGGCTTTCCAGGTGGATGCTGGTTGCAGCATGGGGTCCCAGAGGCTCCTCAGCAGGGGCTCTCTGGTGGTGAGCGTCGAGGTACGGAACACAACGGAGGCTTGGGAAGCTACTTGTGAACTTGTGTGTCCAGTGTGGCTGCCTCGGTGGAGCCTGTGAGAAAATGGAGGCAGCTCATGGCCCCCAATAATCTGGAGGCTTCAGACCTGAGTGGACAGATGTTTCCTAGCATCTGGACCTTAGCTCTGCCTTGATTTTCAGCAGTTCTTTCTGGGAGTTTCACCATGTCACCTGCCTTAGAAGGCAAAGAGGCAATTCTGCCCGCCCTTGGACCAAGGTCCCAAAGAGAGCCTGCACCCTGCGGGGTGGTTGCAGTAGGAGCAGTGAGAAAGCCCCTCGCTCAAGGTGAGCTCCAGAGATGAAGGTGGGGCTGCCCGGCCAAACACCACCCCTCAGCGACAGGGCCGTTCTTGCTCACTCTCTCATTCACCCATCCACCCATTCATTCACCTGTTCACCTACTCTCTCCTTCTTTCAGTCAACCCATTGGGAGAACTTTCGAAACACTGAGCAGTGCTCTGTGCCCACAGAGCCTGGAGTAAGCCAGACTGACCGCACCCCTGCCCCCGGCAACCAGTCATTTGTTGGGACAGACACGCGGTACATAAGCTAACTGAACAACTAACGACAGTTTCAGTGGTGAGAAGTGCAATGAAGAAAAGCAGAAATCGGTGAATGGGCAGGAGAAGGGCAGGCGGGAGGGCTCCGTTCTCTCCACAGTGGCCAAGGAAGACCTGCGTAAAAAGGCAGTGAGCCAAGGCGAACTGTGTAGGTCTTAGACTTGCTTATTAAGACTTCAGCCTGGCATGGTTGCAGAGAAAAGGGAACCCTCTTACACTGCTGGTGGAGTTGTAAATTGGTTCAACCACTTTGGAAATCAATATGGAGGTACCTCAAAAAACTAAAAATAGATCTACCATATGACCCAGTTATATCACTACTGGGAATATAGCCAAAGGGAGATGAATCATCACACCACAGAGACACCTGCATCTCCATGTTCAATGCAGCGCTCTTCACAATAGCAAGGATATGGAATCAACCAAAGTGCCCATCAACAGAAGAATGGATAAAAAAATTATGGTACATATATATAGTGGAATACTACTCAGCAATTAAAAATAATAAATAATAAAAATAAATAATAAATAATAAAATAATAAAATAAATGATAAATAATAAAAATAATAAAAATAATAAATAAATTTAAAAAATGTCATTTGCAGCAAAATGGATGGAATTGGAGAAAACTATCTTAAGTGAACAAGCACAAGCCCAAAAAGAGAAATACCATACGTTCTCATTCATGTGGGAGCTGAACTAAACTTAAAAGAAGGAAAAAATCCTATACATAAATTGGAACATAATAAAAAGCTCACGTAAACTTAGCATAGAAGGGACAATTTAAGGGGTGGAAGGAGGGAGGGAGGGATCTAGCAAAAGAAAGTGATGATGGGAGGAGGGCCAACAAGGAGGGAGGAATGAGAGAGAGGTCAATCTCAATGTACACAGCTCCATCTTATTAATATGGGAAACAACAATCACAATAACAATAATTCCAAAGGGTGGCAATAATGCATACGAACTGGATCACTCATGTAAAACTGCTGAGAATGTAAAAAGGTAGATCGCTATAGAAAAGAAGCTTGGGCTTAAATCAAAACCAGGATGCATGGATATAGATAATCGTCCCCACAAAAAGACACACGAGTAGGAAGGAGGCCATTGGTGGGGGGATGGGGATGGGGGAGGGTCAGGAGAGGGTAAGGGGAGGTGATGTGAGCAATGTACAATGAAATGCATGTGTGGAAATGTCACAATGAAATACATGTCAGAATGAAGCCCATTAAGTTGTACATTAAAAATTTCCAATTTTAAAAAAGGACTTTGCAGTTTGCAAAGCAGCCCTTGGCCCACTGTTTCAGTTCATGCCCACAATGACCCAGGAAGGACAAGACAGCAGGTGTTGGAGGGCTGCACCTCACCACGATGTTTCAGTCAGTGACAGGGTGCCACGGGATTACATCACCGGATGAGATCATGGCCATCATGGCCGCCTGTGTAAACACTCTGTGAAGTTCGCACCATGAAGGCGACTAAAGGAGCGTTTCTCAGAGCTCACCTCCCCGTGGGTGAGGGATCTATGACTGTGTTTCTGTTTTACAGATGAAATTTACTCAGATTGTTAAGGTTCGGCTGTGTCTTCCCCAGTCCCTCATGTTTTATCCAACCCTGATGTCAGTGACCTTCTGAAGTTGACCAAATGGAAATGAGAAGAGAAAGCAGTCTTCCCCCATGACCGTGCCTCTTTCTGCTCTGTCCATCGGCAAAACTCACTCCTGTCATTTCTCCTTGTGGCATTTATTGGGCAGAGTCCATGGGACTCTTCAAGCCTTCTGAAGAGCTGTACACTGCTTAGCCCACCATTCGATGCTGGCCTTGTAGGGATAGAGGGCAAGAGCAAATGAAAACATCTGAGACTAGTTAAACCTAACCAAGTTTGAGTAAGACCCAACTGAGTTCTTGAGTAAGAACGTCTTTAGCCTGAACAGCATTTCAGGCTAAAGACGGCTCCTTTCTGCCTCCAGAAGCAAGATGGTGAGCGGCGTTCATAAAAGGAACACAAGACATGCCTGTGCATACCACCAGGGGGCCCCTTTGACTCATTTGGGCCTCATTTGACAGTCATCAGCCTGAGATTGGCTGAGGGTTTGGCTCCTGTGATTGGTGGAGGGTCAGTTGCTTGGTTACCATAATATACACTTTGGTTACAACCTACTTGCACATCAAGATAGGTTGCAGTTCACTGTAAATAGAGGCCACCTTGGTCCAAATTACCAGTATATCACTCAAGTATGGGAGGCAGTTTAGACTAGATTCAACAGCCTCAATTTGTTTTGCTTTATTTTGTTCCGTTTATTTTTAGTGGATTACAAGTTCACACAGCTGAATGAATTGCTACACTTGACTCATGATAGAGTCTCATCCTTGGTCCATACTTGCCCTCTTGAATCCTGTTATTGTATTTATTTCACACATCATTTGTTTGTTTCTAGCAATAGAATAAGAACCCACGACTCATACCCCTCTCTCAACTTAAGAACTACAAAGGCAACAACTGCCAGCTGTTCTTTCTGCGCTGCTCTTGTGCCCCCTGTCCTGCCCCTCCCATACTCCCACTCCATTTCCTTCAATTTAGAAATAAGTTAGTTGAGGAAAGAAAGAATTGTGGATTAAAGACAATTACTGAAATTCTTGACTAGGACTTTCATAGTAACTCAGGTAAGAGAATGAAAAAAAAAAACAGATTTTGATCATTAGTTAATATGATCTAACCAGAATTATGGTTAATAAAAGTCATCCTTAATCCCACACAGACTACTAATTGTCAAGCAGCGAAAATTCATTCAATGTTGTTGTTGTTGTTAGGTGCCGTCGAGTCGGTATCCGACTCATAGCGACCCTCATAGGGTTTTCAATGGCTGACTGTTTCGGGATTGCCTTGGGAGTGGGTTGCCAGGTCCTTCTCCCATTTTGCAGTGCTGGAAATCGAACTCGGAACCTCAGAGACTGCAGTGCAGCGCTCTACCAACTAGATCTAATATCAAACTAAAAATAATTCATTCTCATAGAACTTTCTGGTTTAGAAGCTGCATCATAATCTCAAAAGTGCAATCCAGTGTAATAGCGTTCTGAGGACGCTGTCAGGCCCAGCTCTGGGCTCTGAGGTCACAAACAAGACACAGGCCCTTCCCTCAAACTGCTCAGCTCACTGTCTCCGGGCACCATGGCTGACACCGATTGTCCCTGGCCAGCAGTTTAGAAAAGGTTCCCGTCCTTCATTTCTGATGGTCTGGACTCTGCATCGAGTGGACCGTTGATTAGAAATGACGCCTGATGTTCAGAGATAGGGTCATCTCAGCTGTGCCTCTTACTGATCTGAGAGACGAGGGTCAGCCTGGCCTGGAGGCATGGACTCTGGGGGCTGTGGGCACTTCCTCACATCTTCAGCACTGTGCAGACCCCAGGCCTCTGGCAGGCTGGACCAGCAGCAGTCCAGTGAATTGGCTGGCACACACACACCTCCCCCGTGCAAAGGTGACAGTCCAGGTCCGACAGGAGCTAGGCAGGGAAGAGGAAAGATGGGGGTGACTGGACCAGAAGCAGCAGGCTGAGAACCATCTGGGGCACCGTGTGAGAACCGTTTGGGGAGGCGAGCTTTAGCTTCCATTCTGGAAACCACAGAGTCTGAGGTTAAAGGTGAGGACGCAGAGGATGGCTGCCCCAGACCTGCAGCTGGCACTGCCAGGAAAACGTCGCTCTTCACCCATGCGTCTGCCCTGTCATTATCTACAGTCATCTACCGTGCAGTGGGACACCAGAGGTTCCCACTCCCATCCAACTGTGACGTAGTGCCCACTGACCAGCCTCTCCCCATCCTGCCCTCCCTCCCGCTTCCTCCCCCTGCCTCTGCCCACCACCATTCTACTCTGCTATCGGCAGTTTTAGGTTCCTCCGATGAGTAGGATCACCCAGTATTTGTCTTTGGGTGCTGAGCTTACTTCATATTACGTAGTGATATCCGGTTCATCCATGCTGTTGTGAATGACAGGGTTTCATCCTTTTTTTTTTTTTTTTTTTTGCGGTGCTGGGGGTTGAACCCAGGGCCTCGCGCTTGCATGCTCTGCAAGTGCTGGGCCGCTGAGCTGCACCCTAAGCCCATGTTTTTACTTTTTTGAGACAGGGCCTCGCTAAATTACTCAGACTCCCTCTGGTCTCGAACTTGTGATCCTCCTGCCTCTGCCTCCCAAGCCACTGGGATTACAGGCATGCGCCACCGCGCCCGGCTTGGGTTTCATCCTTTTTACGGCCAAATGGTACTCCGTTGTGTGTGTACTGGCTCCCGTGGTTGTCCATTTCTAATTTTTTGGAGGAGTTCTCATACCATTCTCTGTATGGCTATACTAAATCACATTCCCGCAGCCATGATCAGGGTTCCATTTGGTCCACCTTCTCGCCAGCACCTGTCATCTTTAGTACTTTAAGGACAGCCATTCTTGCCTGGGTGAGGTGACCTCTCACTGAGGTATTGGTTTGCATCTCCTGGTGATTAGTGATACGGAGCGGAGCTTCTTTTCAAATACTCATCTGCCATTTCTGTGTGTTCTTTGGGGAAATGTCTATTTAGGTCTCTGGCCTATTTTTAATCTGGCTTTTTGCTGCTGTCATTGAGTTTTTTGAGTTCCCCATATAGTTTGCATATCAGCCCCTCTTTGGATGTTGAGTCTGTAAATATTTTCTCCCATCCTGTGGGCTGTCTCTTCACTCTGTTGGTTATTTCTTTGGCTGTGTAGAAGCTTTTTAGTTTGATGGAATCCTATTTGTCTATTTTTGCTTTTATTTCTTGTGCTCTGGGGATCTTGTTCCAAAAACCTTTGCGCATTCCAATGCCCCAGAGCATTTCTTCTATGCTTTTTTAGAGTAATTCCATAGTTTCAGGTCTTACATTTAGGTTTTTTATCCTTTTTGAGTTGATTTTTGTGACTGGTGAGAGACAGGGGTCTAATTTCATCTTTCTGTGTGTGGATATTGAGTTTTCCCAGAACCATTTAACGCAGAGGCTGCCCTCTCTCCACCATTGCTGGCGCCTCTACGGGTCATTTGGCTGTAGATGCGGGTTGTGTTTGTTAATGCTCCCTGCCCTGCTCCTTGGCCTTCATGTAGGTTTTATGCCCGACATGCTGTGTTGGCCTGGCAGCTTTGGGGTATGCCTCTCAGGAAGTGGGAGGCCTCCTGCTTCGTTCTTCTTGTTCAGGATGGTTTTGGCACAGGACCTCCCACGAAAGGAGTAGGAGTGTGGAGGGGAACAAAGAGAGGGATAAGGAAATAGCTGGGATGAAAACAGAGGCTGAAAACCTGAGAAGCGAGCAGCAGTATCACCAGGCAAGAAACCGTGGCAACTGAACAGCCACAGGATGTCTTTAACTCAGAAAACCTGGCCGCTTAGGCACAAAAGAAGATCTTGGGTCAAATGGTGCCCAAATCCATATCCACCTCCTTGAGAGATGACACAGCCGTGAGGGGCTGCATGAGCTCCACAGAGCGGCCCAGGATGGAGGCGGAGAAAACCACCCAGAGCCTCATCAAGGCAGTCTTCAAGCTGGCCATCCTGTGCAGGACTAAGCAGTTCAACCAAGATGAGCTGACCCTAGTGGAGAAATTTAGGAAGAGAGTTCACCTGCTCGCTGTGGCTGTGGTCAGCTTCCACCAGGCGGGTTACACCTTTGACGGGGACACGTTACCCAGCCTGCCAAATGAATGCAGAGATGCCCCACCGACTCATTCAGCGTCACCTCATCACCAGGTCACGTGCACCAGTGTATAATGGCTTTGATCATTTTTCAGACTGTCATGCTTTGGTTGCCTGGTATAATCCCTGTGGAATGAACATGCTGGGTGTAGAGGTCATGTGAGCTTGTGAATCCAGACTGTGGATGATCGTGGCTTAACTGAAGATGGAGCACAGCTGATTCACTAAGGAAAAGAAAGAATTTTTGAAAGATTATATACATATTCCAGAAACACTTGGCCCAACTCAACTGTCTGATGTTAATGGTAGTGCTTCTGTGAGGTTTATCCTATGTGAAGAAAAACTTGTTGCCAAAAATTTTGGTTAAAAGCTTCCTGCTGAGTGACAGGTCATGGGAACATGTATGGCTGGTATGTAGAGCTGCACAAAAAATGTAACTATGACGAAGTATGAGTACAAACTCTAAGACTTTGTTTTTATAAAGGCAGCTGCATTGGTGGTATAGCGGATAATTCCAATATGCACAAAGGTGTGTATTTTAACTCACTTTTGTTCCTTCCTGTGTATCTCTGTTAAAAATCCAAGAACTTTCTCTTGCTGCCAGTGGCTCCTTTTGAAACAGTTGCATTTTCAAGTCTACCCTTGATTCTTTTCTTAAAGATTGTGTCACTGACATTCAAGAATTAAATCTGAAGCAGTCAAATTGACCGCTCAGAAAAACAGAAAACTGCACGTTTGAAATCAATACTGTGGAAATGAACTATATTAGACATTATGAATAGTGTCCACTGTAAGGATATGTTCTGAAATCAAGGACTGCTTTTTAGTACTAACAGTGATACTGAAATTCTCAAAAAAGGAATAGCATGTCATTGCTGGGAACACTTGCTTTGGGCCTAATTTTGATGTCATCTTGAAAATAAACTGATGAAATTTTGATTATTACCATACATCTCACGTGTAAAAGAAAAAGAGAAAGTCCACATTGCTCTTAATATTGGGACAATAAAAATAAGTAGCATCAAGAATGATAACAACTCTGTTTTGGAGATGAACCTATCAAAGTAATTTAGCAATATGAGTGGCAAAAGGGAAGAAAGGATATTACTGAAAAACTAGAGATGAAGATGAATGCATCTCAATATTTAATAAGGTTTGATAAATAAAGAACATCGCTTTTTATTTTAGAAAAGATTTCTTTGGTTATTCAGATTTTAGATTTTTTGTTTTTGTAGTTTCATAGTTCTAGGATTTTTTTCCTGGTTCTGTGATGAATGTCAACAGTATTTTGATAGGGACTGTGTTGAATTTGCAGATCACTTTGGTTAGTTAGGACCCAAACGATTCTTCCACTCCATGAACACAGATGGCTTTTCATTTGAGAGGGATGGTTTTCAATTCCCTTCATCAATGTTTTATAGTTTTCATTGTAGATGTCATTTACCTATTTGGTTCAATTTCTTCCTAGGGTTGGTTGGTTGGTTTTATTGCGAGGGGGTAGTTATTGTAAATAGGATTGCTTTCTTGATCCTTTTGCAGGTAATTTGCTATTGCCATATAGAAATGTCACTGGATTTAGCAGGTTGATTTTATATCCTACACCTCTGCTGAATTTGTTTATAAGTTCACATAGTTCTGTGGCGGAGTCTTTGGGGGTTTTTGAGATACAATATCAAGTCATCTGCAAAGAGTGACAACGTGGATGCCTTTCCAAGTTGGATGCCCTTTAATGCTAAACGTATGGAATGCATCACAAACTTGAGGGTTGTCCTTGCACAGGAGCTGTGCTAATCTTCTCAGCATCATCCAGTTTTAGTTTATGTGCTGTGGAAGTGAGTGTTGCCAAGCTTATTCCTCATTCACCATCACATGCATTCTCACACATGCTGGCAAACTGTGCCACAATTTCAGGTCAGCCTCAGTTAAAGTTGGTTATAAGACACATCCTTACATGGGAGATGTTAAAATGTGAAAGAGAAGAAAAAGCAGCAGTCATGGCGGATGAAAAACCTAGAGTTACCACCAACGGTGATCATCTGTCAGCTATTTGCTAGCTGCCGTCTTCTGTAAAACTCAACAAAGGCAAAATCCCTATTAGGAAATGCAGGTGTCCTATGGTCCTTGTGAAAAGCCAACCAACTGTCTTTTAATGAGAGGCAATAATGCTGAAGGCAGTCTGTGATGGAAACAAGAAATGATAAAGAACAACTTAAACGACAGAGGCATAAGCACAGGGTTCTGCCTGAATGTTTAATGGTATTTTTAAAGTCACTGACCAATATTTTTAGGCATGAAGTGACAGAAAGAATTAGATCAAGACTTTGGTTCTAGAATTATCTCTGTCCTGTCTGGCTCCGGTTTCCCATGTATAACCTAAGACACTAAGGTGTGTTCCAGATTCAGCATTCGAATGTGATTTTCAGAGAAAGGCCTTATTGGCACTAGCAGCTGAATGTATTGCTCTCTGGGTCCCAGCTACTCTGCTTGGCACCAAACCCTCCACGCAGAAGGGGTGTGGGTAGGTCAGCAGGGGCACAGGCCCTATTCCGTGTGGAGCTCTGGGACCTGGGGCATGCTGAGTGTTACCTCTGTGGTGTTCCAGAGAAGCCTACGGTTCCACTAGTTCAACCTCCTTTGCAGAACTAGAGCTCCCCAGGACCAGGCATTTGTGAAGAACCCCATTGGAAATGGGCTCCTGCAGCCCAGCAAGGCACCTAGATCCGTCAGCAACTCAAATGGCCACAAAAATTCTCCCTTGTCCAGCTGTCAAAAATAATCAGAACAGAATAGGAGGTCCGTAAATAGGCCAAGTAAAGGAAGAGCATGCAGAGAATTTGCAGACAAAGGCTGACGTATGGAGAACACCTAAAAATCAGCAAGCCAATGGGTACTTTAGTGGGAGAATGTCAAAGGACATGAGCAGACTCTCCACTGTATACAAAGTCAAGATGATGCTCTGCTAGAGAGATGCCAAGTTAAACTACAATGAGGAAGAGTCTTCAACCATCAGGTCAATAAAGATCGAAAAGGTCACTACACATTTCCTCAAGATAAAAGGAACCAGGCATGCTTACACGGTTGGTGGGAATGTAGGTTGACAGAAGCTTCAGAAAAAGAAATTTGACAGTATCTATTAAGATGCAAAAGCACATGTCTTCCATCTACCAATTCAAACCTCCACACTTGCAAATAATAGTAGCAATTCCCAACTTTTTGCTTTTAGGACCACCTTACATTCTCACATTCTAAGGACATTACATTCTAATTGCTAAGGACGTTACATTCTAATTGCTAAGGATCGCAAAGATCTTTTGCTTCTGTGGGGTTTTTTCTATTGATGTTTACAGTGTTAGGAATGAAAATAAGAAATTTAAAAGATATTTAGTATTTAGAAATTTAGATATTTAGAAATTTAGAAATTTAAAAGATATTTAGTATATTGTAAAATAAAAGTAGGACCATTGTACGGTGGCATAAACAGTACATTGAAATCGTAAGAGAATCAGTGCGAAGATGGCAATGTCTTACATTCCTACAAATCTTTTTAATGTCTGGCCCCAGGGGACAAAGCTGGATGCCAGCTCTGCCCCTGCGTCCAGCCAGTGCCATGTGTTGCTTTGGTTGACACCTGCGAAGAAAATCTGGCCTCCTTCAGGGTTGAGAAAAGAAAGTCTCCAAAGTGGTGTGGGGACGTCCGGGGTCCTGCTGCGAGAAGGCGAGTCTCACGCGGCCGTTCACGTGTGCAAAATCATCGCATCCTTTTCCAAGGTGCGGCTTTAAGAGCGAGGGTTGGCAGCTGTCCGAGAGTCCCGCCAAAGGGGTCTGATGGAAGCAATTAGAGCTCGTTTATGGAGGGGAATTCTAGGCAATGATTACAATGAATGCAGCACCTCCGTATGGGCTGATCCGGACCAGCCTCCAGAGTGCGGAGCGCCATTGTGTGGCGATGAAAGACGTGTGGCTGAGTACAAAGCTGCAGCTCTGCTCGCATTTGTAAGCATTTTCCTGTAAAATATGCCTGGAACGAGAGACACCAGCGTGTTACTGAGCACTGCTCTCTGCCCCGGGGGAATTGGCGCATCTACTCTTTGTTGTGGGCTGGGATTTAGCTCAGTTGGTAAAGCGCTGCGCTGCAGTCTCTGAGGTCCTGAGTTCAATTCCCAGCACCGCAAAAATGGGAGAAGGACCTGGCAATCCACTCCCAAGGCAATCCCGAAATAGTCAGCCACTGAAAACCCTATGAGGGTCGCTATGAGTCGGACACCGACTCGACGGCACCTAACAACAACAACAACTCTTTGTTGTCCCCTTCTTTCCCTTCACTCTGTGTCTTGTGTGCCACTTGGCTGGAAATCAGCTAAATAAACAACAGGAATGCAAATCTCGACCTATTTTGCAAGGTTATTCCAAAGATGACGTGAACGCACGTGTGGCAAAACGCCCGGCTCGCTGAATACGTTTGTAAGGGATAGCTAGCTGTCAGAATGGGCTGGGATTTAGCTCAGTTGGTAGAGCGCTGCGCTGCAGTCTCTGAGGTCCCGAGTTCAATTCCCAGCACCACAAAAAATGAGAGAAGGACCTGGCAATCCACTCCCAAGGCAATCCTGAAACAGTCAGCCATTGAAAACCCTATGAGGGTCTCTATGAGCCGGATACTGACTTGACGGCACCTAACAAAAACAACAAGCTGTCAGAATAGCCTGCAGCTGTAGCCCTGTGTGGTTGGATCCCACCAGATCTCATGAAGCTAAGCAGGGTCGGGCCTGGTTAGTCCTTGGATGGGAGACCGCCTGGGAACACCAAGTGCTGTAGGCTTGGGAGAAGGATCTGGCAACCCACTCCCAATCAATCTGCCATTGAAAACCCTATGAACAGCAGAGAAGAACTGACAATAGTGTTTCACCTCGTGTATGTAAGGTCGCTATGAGTGGGATACCGACTCAACAGCACCTAACAACAAGCTGTCAGAATAACTGGCGGTGGTATTATTAGTCAGTAGCTCAACAACTCTAATTTTTGTTGCTTCATTTCCAGAGCTTCCACTGCTGGGGTCCCTGATTGTCTCTCTTGAAGGTGAGCCCAGGTCTCCTGTGAAGCACACGTGGTTGACAGCCCCATGACCCTGGCAAGTGTTCGCTTTCAACTGTTAAAGGTTTTGTCTAAATATTGTGCTATCTAATCATTCTTGGATTAGTGTCTCTTCCTTCCCTGTGGGTTACATTAGCCCCCTTCAGAGAAAGTTGCAAAATCCCAGGCTCTTCCCGCCTCCTGCAAATGTGGGACAGGAGACTAAGGTGCATAATTGATGCTGTGTGAGCTTTTATCTTGGGGGTGCGCATTTTCTCTAAGAATTTACTTTCATCTTGAGGGGTTTTTGTTTTGTTTTTGTTTTTTGTTGTTCGTTTGTTTGTTTGTTTTCAGTACTGAGGCTTGAACCCAGGGCCTAGCACTTGCATGCTCTGCAAGTGCTGGACCACTGGGCTGTCGAGGCCAGCCCATTTTTTCACTTTTTGAGACAGGGTACCGCTAAATGATGCAGACTGCCTCTGGTCTCGAACTTGTGATCCTCCTGCCTCCGCCTCCTGAGACGATGGGATTACAGGCATGTGCCACCGTGCCCAGCTCCATCTTGGGTTTTTTATACTTCTCACACATAGTCTTTAGGTTTGAATTTGTAGGTTGTTCCACTGGTAAACATTACACGCTATTTTGCTTCACTTGGTCCTAGATTTTTTTGTTGTCATTGTTGAGACAGCATCTCCCTATGTAGCCCAGGTGGGCCTAGAACTCCTGTTGATCCTCCTGCCTCAGTCTCCCAGGTGCTGGGATTATAGGTGTGCACCACAACAACCGGCCGACCCTACACTTTCAAGATTTCAGGCAACTCTGATACTTCCTCCTCGGTGTTATTCAAGGATCACATCTAAATTTAAAATTCAATGCTTAGGAAAAATGTCACACCCACAAAAACATTCAAAAGTATTTTTTTCCACATGTAAAACAGCTGAGTAAGATGGAGTGTTAGACAGCCGTGCCGGAGGCTAGGATGTGCTGGACCAGTGTGACCCGAAGTCACGTTAGCCCTGCGCCAGGCTTGTTCATCTCTTTTCCCACTCTTCAAGTTTGCGTGACCCCGCCACTTCTCTTGGGCGGTCAGTTGGCCATCACTGTGCCAAACACCTGACAGAAAGGAATATCCTGAGGACTCACGGTTTGGAGGAGCTTCTGTGGATAGAGGCGGGCAGGCATGGCGGCGGGGCAGCCAGCAGGCCTGTGTCCGAGACTCTCACATCATGGTGGATCAGGAGCAGAGAGCTGCCAGACCCAGGGGTCCAGGTAAAACCTACAAGGACCCCCCCTCCAGTGACATACCTCCTCAAAGATAGGTCCCACCTCCCAAAGCTCCAGAGCCTCCCAGAAACAGCGCCACGAGTGGGGGACCAAACATCCAAATACGTGACCTTTAGGGGACCTTTTAGATTCGAACCATAACCCTCTCCCTCCCCAAGATTTGAAACAGAGTTAAATACAGAAGGTCTTGGAATCTGAAGCCCAGGCATCACTGACTTATCTGTCACCTACTCGGTCATGCTTGGCCCTGTATGATGTTTGCTGAGATTTCTGGTCTGTTCCTGAGGGCATATTTTTTCACTCATTCATTCATTCATGTACTCATTGAAGGACAGAGATACAGTAATGATGAGTAAGACATGACCCACAGGCAAACTCAGAAGCCATGCCAAAGTCTGGTTCCCTTTAAATGCCTCCTTCTTCTCTAGTCCTTCCCAACCTATGTGGTTTGGGTGATCATAAAAATCATATGCTTTCCTTTAATGCGATCTGGAGTGTAAAACAAATTACTGTTATGAAAGCCACAGAAAAGGGAAGATATTTCTAGAAGAAAAATTTCCCCAATTTTGAAAGATTTGTGTGATTTACTTCAGAGAAGACATTAGTGTGAAGGGTGGTTCCATTCCATTTCCTTCCCATAACTTTCTGGTCGTCAGTGAAATCCATTTCCAGGGCAAGTGTGTTGGGGGGGAGATGTCAGTCCCTGGGGCCACATGACCTGTCCTGGCTGGGCTCCACAGTGCAGCAGGCCAGCAAGCTGGGGCTGGGCACTGCGGCCAGAAAGAGGGGCCCTGGCCAGGAACATGCCAACCCAAGCAGGAGGCTCTTTTCTCTGGATCCTGAGGAGGATTTGAAGGAAGTGACATTCCTGTCAGAATTCCCGGTAATGATTAATTCTAAGCACTGGAAAAGGTATGTGGGACTCAGCGGAAGCAGGTCAGGCAGCTTCAGAAAGGTTCCGTTTGTAAACGTGAGTCAGTAACTTCACAGATCTCCTCTCGGTCTTGAAACCCTTAATCCTGGGTGTCACCTGCTAATGACAACCCCTGTCACCAGGTCACCTACTAATTCATAAGGGAATCCTTTTCTAATTACCAAAGCTAGATTTGGGAAGTACATTCCATCTTATGGATTGAAGCATTACCTGATTCTAGAATTACAAATAAAACCAATTAAGATCTT
This sequence comes from Pedetes capensis, assembly GCA_007922755.1. NCBI lineage: Eukaryota > Metazoa > Chordata > Mammalia > Rodentia > Pedetidae > Pedetes > Pedetes capensis. The sequence goes on from VMDO01022014.1 coordinate 28,248, forward strand.
AACGAAACAAAACAAAATTTAAGGAGCACCTGGATGTGGTACTGCAGGAATGTATCTATGACATGAAACAAGGGTCCTGCAGGTGGGGAGAAATGCTCAGCCAGTGGCCGCCACCCCTCCTCGCAGGTGAAGTGACCGAGGTCTTTGGCACATCCCCCCCTTCCACGGCATCTGCGAGGTGAAGGGCTGGGGTTGGGGAAACAAGGCGCCAGGCCTCCTGCTGCTGGCAGAGGGGTGAGAGTCTCTCTCAGTGGCAGCTCAAGGGAAGGCACGTTGCCAGAGTGCGTCCTGAGGGACACAGAGATTCTTTCTCTATTGTTGGTGTCTGTTGGGTGGTAAATAGCTTTGGTTAACGTCGTTTTCCATGAATGTGCCAAAAGCAAGGCCAGCGTCTGCTGTGGGGCTCTAGGGTCAGGGCAGGGCTGGCTTCTCCAAGGCACAGCCAGAGGAAGTGCAAGTCTTGTTGGGGATTTTTAAAGCACCCCATACATAGGGTCCCTCTAACCAGCATGAAGGGCTGACACTCAGGCTACATTCTACTCACTCCTTCATCCCCCTTCCCATCGAGTAAGCAAAGATGGCCCCTGACCAGCCTGACCAGCCTCAACCACCTCAATTTTGATTGGCTACCCCTAGCATCTCAGTTAAATAACTGCCCCTACCTGGCAGGTATGACAGTTCACCTGCTGTACCTGTCAGGAATGTGCCCTGATTGGCTAACCCCAGGACACGCCCCCCTCCGGGACCCTATATAAGCAGGGCTCCTGGACCCCCTTCACCCCACCACCATTCTCCATCCCTCAACTGCTATCCAGACCCCATCACCTCAATCCAGTCCTCCCCAATCCAGCGGAAGATCTCCAAGCAAGCCGACTCGTCAAGACCAGGGGCCCCAAAGTGCCAAAGGCTACAAGCAAGCCTCGAAGAGCCTCCCAATTCCTCCCATCCTTGGGAAGGAGGGAGGCAGAGAAGGCGAGCTGTGAGAGTCAAGACCACTGGACCTCCAGCCCAGCGGAACACCAACTGCTTGTAGCTGTGTCTTTAAGGCTGAGCTGTACCATCAGTGAGCCTGCAGCATTCTATGCTGCAGCCTTAGAGCTACCACTTGAGCACTTGACAGGGGCTGCTTGCTGGTTGCACCCCACTTGGGGAGTAACCCAATAAACTTTCCCTCTCCTGTTTCCTGCAGAAGGTCTCCCGAGGTCCTTCTTTGGCACCTGTGGTCACTACACAAACCTGGTCCAGTGGGTCCCTGATAACCACTTGGTGTCAGGGCAAGGCTCTGACCTCTGCCAGGCCTGAGCCGAACCCCAACAAAGTCTGACAGGGCAGATAGGGCACAGCAGCCAGGTGACAGGGACCCACCACCTCCCAGAAGCCACCCGCTCCCCTAGAACTTCAGCCTAGCTCCCCTCCCGGTGCCCTCAGGCTCCTGCTCCACCCTGCCAACAGAGCTTATGTAATCGCCTTACATAAGCAGGGTGGCAGTTTTAGGAATTTCCCGATTTGCTGAGGAGGCACCACCTGGCTGGTTGGAGGCAGACAGCCCTCCGCTTCCCCTTTCCTGGACTTTGCAGACCAAAGGGGAAGTCTATTCCAAGGGGCAAACCCAGGAGAAGACAGGACCCCACATCCCCACGGATCTGCAGCGCAGACGGGCTCTCAGGGCCCACGTGGGCAGAAGAGGCCTTGCGACTGTTTCTGTGGGTGAAGCCCGCAGCCAGCATGTGTCAGGCAGCTGCAACACGTGGGGCACTGCAGCAGGAGGCCATGGCCTCAGGCTCAAGTCCCATTCCGGTGGGTGGGAGGTGCCCTGCAGAGCAGGAGGCTGCAGAGCCACTCCCACCCCGCAGGGGCTCAGCAAGGCACTGGCCTTGGCTGAGCATGGACCAGGATCTAAGGGCTGGGTGGAGCTCTGGCCCCGAGTGACCTCCTTGTGTGCTGAGCCCAAGGCTGTGGAGCATTTACTGGGCCAGTCGTGGTCTTGGACAACCACGTCAGAGCATGAGTCCCTGGGACCTTGGGCGCAGGGCCGTGGGAAGGAAAGCAGGCAGGGTGATAGGGCGGTGCGTCTTGCTCCTCAGCGGCTGAGCCCCAGCCCTGTGCTGACCATGGAGACGCGAAGCCTCCCCTCCGCACCCCCGCTGCCCAGTGCCTCCCGAGATCCCCCACCTCCCTTGGTAGCATGTGAGTCAAACTGTCTCTTAATCTCCAAAGCTGCTGCTGGGCCTCAAGGGGAGACCCCACTCTCGCTCCCAGGGCTCCCCCGCTTCTGTTCCTGACCCTGCTAGCTCTGGAGGCAGCTGGCTGTTCTGTTGCGACCACTCCATCACCCACATCTGGCCTTACTGTGTTCCCGGGGCATCCTCAGAGCTGGCACACGCTGGCTGCAGATGCGCCATGCACCAGCTCCGGGCACATGTCCCATGTGGCTGTGGCTGCCTGTGCGAATGGTAACTGCCTGCTGCTTCTGTCCGAGTCTCCTGACACTGCTGGGCGGCCCCTTCCGGCTCATAGCCTGCTCTCCATCCTCTGTCCATCCTGACACTAGGTCAGGAGACTGCCACCAGACCTGGGGACACTGGGACTCTAGGTGCGAGACAGCCCTAGGTGTGCAGATTGCACAGGCACGCAGGGCAGCGCCAGCATCCAGGACGTTTCAGGCACAAGGCCAAGGACCTCAAGGACACCGGGGCTGGAAGAGGAATGGATGAGGCATCACAGATCCCTGTAGCCACCCACGGCCACATGTCCTCTCGAGCCACAGCATCTCTTGCTTCTGTCACCCAGCGCGTGGTCTTCTTCCCCGTGTCCTCCCCGCAGAGCGCTGGGCTGTGCTGGGAGGGTCTGAGCCGGCTCCGCTCCCCACACCGCGATGTCCTCAGAAGGAGCTCACTGGGCCCAGCTGGGCTCCCTGAGGCCTGCCATCCGGTCACTTAGCGGGAAACCGGCTCCCGAGGCATTGGCAGTAAATCCGAACTCCTCGCCCAGCCGGGGTCTTCCCCTGCCTCTGGCCTCAGCCCCTCATTTCTGCCCTCTGTCTCCCACCACGCCCTCCTCCTCCTCCTCTTGCGCTCGCTGACCTCAGGCTGTGGGCCCTGCAGTCCACTCTCTGGAGCCCCAGGCCCAGGCTCCTTCTTTTACAGGCAGTTCCTACTTGGTTTTCCGGTCTCAGCTCCAACACTGCCCCTCCCACAGGCCTCCCTGACCTCCACCTCCTGTCACTGCGGTCCTCCCCTGACCATCTTTCGGCCACACCCTTCTCTTCTTTTCTACGTGGGTTCCACAGCAGGTGAAACTATCCTGTTCACTTATTACTTGGTCATGGACAGCTCCCTCCATGAGAATTAGAGCTTCCTGGAAGCCAGGCGCACTGACATCGTCTTTTCTTTTTGTTCCTGAGCATACAGCCCGAGACGCACAGCCAGCAGCCATGGGTCTTTGTAATGAACAAGTGGGAAGGCCGCCAGGCTCGCTCTACTGGGAGGAAGCATGGTCAGCAAAGGACATCCCCACCGTCTCAGAAGGCTCCCACACCAACCATGGCTACTGCACGAAGATGCGCTGAACGCTTACCCAACACTCACAACTCAGAGCAAGGGGCGGGCTGGGGATGCGGCTCAGTGGTACGGGGCTTGCCTGCCATGCATGAGGCCCTGGCTCCACCCTCAGCACCACAAAACAAACAAACACAAGCCTTACTAAAACTACATTAACACTTAACCGGTGGTGTGTCCTAACCGGAACATAACCAGCAAACTCTTGTCACTACGCCCGTATCCCTTTTTAAGGAGGTGTGAGGTGTTTTTTTTTTTTTTTTTCAGGTACTGGTGGTTGAACCCAGGGCCTCATGCTTGCATGCTCTGCAAGTGCTGGGTCACTGAGCTGCACCCCCAGCCCGTTTTTTCTACTTTTTGAGACAGGGTCTCACTAAGTTACACAGACTGCCTCTAGTCTCTAGCTTGCAATCCTCCTGCCTCCGCCTCCTGAGCGGCTGGGATTACAGGCGTGCGCCACCGCGCCCAGCTGGTGTTTCTTTTTGTTGCATGTGGCTTTATGTTTTAAATTTTTTCTTAAACTATTTTATCTGTTTTTCTTTCAAAATATGTATTTATTAACATTTTATAAACAAAATAAAAACTCTTGCATTACAACTTATTAAACTGACAGCCGGCCTCCCTCCCAGGATCCCGTGGGGGCAAGTCTAGCCTGGGTCAGCCCAGCTTGCGTCCTGAGACCTGGGAGGGAGGATCCTGCCCGAGGCTGGTGCTGTCCCTGTGCAGAAGTGGTCAGAGGGTAGAAGGACCACAGGAGAGGGCGGCACTTCCTGCCCAGGGAGTTCCTACCCAGCATCCTCTCCCGCACTTAAAAATTAATGTCTGGGCTGTATGTTTGTCTTTACGTCCTAAACACATTTTCAATGCCATGTTTATTTGCTTTACCAAAAGGCATGTACGTTTATCAAATCAGAAATATAAAACACATACTATCTTGTTTTTTGTTTTGTTTTGTTTTGATTTGATTTTGCGGTATTGGGGGTTGAACCCAGGGCCTCGTGCTTGCATGTTTTATAAGAGCTGGACCACTGAGCTGCCGCCTCCAGCCCCTTTTTTTTTTTAACTTTTTGAGACAGGGTCTCGTTAAATTCCGAAGACTGCCTCTTGTCTAGAACTTGGGATCCTCTTGCCTCCGCCTCCCGAGCTGCTGGGATTACAGGCGAGTGCCACCGTGCTGGGCTCACATACTATCATGTTTAAAGGATCCTGTTAATAGACAATATTTAAATAAGATATTAAAATGTATCAAACGCTACGCAAAACTGGATGATACATGATTAATGAGAAATGACAATGAAATTATTATCGTTTCTTAAAAATCAGAGTGCATCTACCATTGTAATAATAGTCCTTTTGACGGAAGTTTGTCACAGCTTTGGAAAAGCCCTTTACTCTGTCCAGTGGCTCTCCTCAGGCCTTCATGCCCTCTGATTTCCCCTGTGTGCAGAGTGGCACTGCTGTAGGTCACTGCTGTTTAACCCTGGACTTTCCAGAAGTTTCCTGAACCAGAGTGCGGCTTTGCTTTGCTTTGCTGTATGGTGCTAGAGATGGAAGCCAGGGCCTGGCACATGCTAGGCAAGTGCTGCGCCACTGAGGACAGCCCCGGTGAGGACCGTTCTTATAACAGAAGCTTCGCTTTGCCCACCATTTCCTCCCTCCTCTGGGGGGCTGGGGAGGCATGGAGGCTTGCTCTCTGAGCAACGTCTCCCCAAATTTTCTTTTTCTTTGTGGTACTGGGGGTTGAACCCAGGGCCTCGCGCTTGCATGCTCTGCAAGTGCTGGACCACTGAGCCGCGCCCTCAGCCCATTCTTTTTACTTTTTGAGACAGGGTCTCACTAAGTTACACAGATGGCCTCTGGTCTCAAACTTGTGATCCTCCTGCCTCAGCCTCCCAAGCCGCTGGGATTACAGACGTGTGCCACCGCGCCCAGCTACGTCTCCCGAAATTTCAAAGCAGGCTTTAACATCACAGGATGACTCAGCAAACACCTCGGTGCTCCAGGAGTCGGAGTGGTGTCACCTGGATTTCCGTCCTCAGTCTGCAGGTGCAGGTTGGCCACCTGGCAGGACATCTGGAAGCTCGGAGGTGCCATCAGCGGCTTCCTCAGAGGCAGGTGTCCTTCGCCCCTACAGCTGTCAGCACCGCGTGGCCACCTTCTTCCAAGAAGGCCACCTGTGGTGCCTCCCACACTGACTGGCTGGGGATTGTCACCCTCTGCCTTTTGCATCCGCGGTTATGGCCATTCATGCTCTGGCCTTTATCACTTGACTCTGCAGCTACATATTTCTTTCTTTTTTTTTTATTAGAAATTTTTAATGTACATCATAATGTGATTCATTTTGACATGCTTTTCATTGTGACAATTTTCATATATGCAATTTGATAAGCATTATTCATATAGGTTACCCCTTACCCTCCTCTATGTTTCCCCCCTCCCCCCTTCCCATCTAAGTTTCCCATCCAAGTCTTCTCTATCTTTTACTATATA
>VMDO01022015.1:0-34309 GCA_007922755.1 Pedetes capensis
TTCTTTTGGCAGTCCATGGTATATTCAATAGACGTCTCCAGCACCACAATTCAAAAGCATCAATTCTTTTTCTGTCTCTCTTGTTCAATGTCCAGCTTTCACAACCATATGATGCCACTGAAAATACCATGGCATGAGTCAGACACACCTTCATCTTCAATGTGACATCTTTGCTTTTCAATACTCTAAAGAGATCTTTCGCCACAACTTTTCCTAGAGCAATGCGTCTTTTGATTTCTTGACTGCTGCTTCCACAGGTGTTGATTATAGAGCCAAGCAAAGCAAAATCTTGGACAACCTCAATCTTTTCTCCGTTTAATGTGAAGTTGCGTGCTGACCCAGTCGTAAGGATTTTTGTTTTGTTGATGTTTAGTCATAACCCATATTGAAGGCTATGGTCTTTGATCTTCATCAGTAAATGTTTTAAATCCTCTTCATTTCAGCAAGCAGAGTGGTGTCATCTGCATAACGCAGGTTGCTAATGAGTCTTCCTCCAATCCAATGCTACATTCTTCCTCATAAAGTCCAGCTTCTCGGATTATTTGCTCAGCATATAAATTGAAGAGGTAGGGTGAAAGTATACAGCCCTGACGCACACCTTTCTCAACTTTAAACCACTCAGTGTTTCCTTGTTCTATTCGAACAACTGCCTCCTGGTTCATGTACAGATTTCTCATGAGCACAATTAGGTGTTCTGGTATTCCCATTTTCTGAAGCGTTATCCATAATTTGTTATGATCCACACAAGCAAATGCTTTTGCATAGTCAATAAAACATAGGTAGACATCTTTTTGATATTCTCTGCTTTCAGCTAATATCCACCTGACATCAGCAATGATGTCCCTAGTTCCCCGCCCTCTTCTGAATCCTGCTTGATTTTCCGGTAATTCCCTGTCTATATACTGCTGCAGTTGCTTCTGAATGATCTTTAGTAGAATTTTGCTGGTGTGTGATAGTAATGATATTGTCGATAGTTTGCGCATTCAGTTGGATCCCCTCTTTGGGGAATAGGCACAAATATGGATCTCTTCCAGTCAGTTGGCCAAGTAGTTGTTTTCCAAATCTCTTGGTTTAAACACGAGAGCACCTCCAGTACTGCATCTGTGTGTTGAAACATCTCAATTGGTATTCCATCAATTCCTGGAGCCTTGTGTTTTGCCAGTTCTTTCAAGGCAGCTTCCACTTCGTCCTTCAACACCATTGGTTCCTCTTCGTATGCAACCTCTTGGAATGGTTGGTCATCTACCAATTCTTTCTTGTATAATGACTCTGTGTATTCTTCCCATCTTCTTTTGATATTTCCTGCATCATTTAATATTTTCCCTGTAGAATCTTTCACTACTGCCACTCGAGGCTTGAATTTTTTCTTCACTTCCTTAAGCTTGAGAAACACAGAGTGTGTTCTTCCCTTTTGGTTTTCTGCCTCCAGCTCCTTGCACATGTCATTATAATATTTGTTTTTGTCTTCTCGAGGTGCCTTTTGAAATCTTCTGTTTAGTTCCTTAACTTCCTCATGTCTTCCTTTTGCTTTAGATGCTCACGTTCAAGGGCAAGGTCCAGTGTCTCTTTTGACATTCTTACAATTACTAAACTCAGTCTATTGAATGTATGCTCCACCTTGTAAACCACTTCCCGGTTTCTTGTATCATGTAGATGTTACCTTCCTATTTCCATGGTAACTAGCTTCACCCACCTACAGATGATCATGTAGGCTGTGCACATGTGGTTTCAGCTGACAACCCCCACCCTGTAAACTATATAACCCCAGGAGAACTGGGGTTCAGGATCAGTCCGAAGAGGACTCATTGCCTTGGGCTGACTTCACTATAGCAACACATTTTCTATTTTACCCAGCTACTGAGTCTCTCAAAGTACTTTCAGTTTTCTCATGCCACTTCAAGATGCCTATATAGGGAGAATTCCATGTGAAGATTGCAATGATCCTTCGGGGTCGGGGGGTAGTGGTGGTGGTGCCAAGAACAAAAACAAATACAAGAAGAAAAAACAAAAAACAAACAAACAACAACAACAACAACAAAACATTGGATCTTAAGCACCAGTACCTTAGAATGTAATCTTATTTGGACATCCTTGTTGTTGTTGTTGTTGTTAGGTGCCGTCGAGTCGGTATCCAACTCATAGCGACCCTCATAGGGTTTTCAATGGCTGAGTGCTTCGGGATTGCCTTGGGAGTGGATTGCCAGGCCCTTCTCCCATTTTTGTGGTGCTGGGAATTGATCTCAGGACCTCAGAGACTGCAGCGCAGCACTCTACCCACTGAGCCAAATCCCAGCCCTTGGACATCCTTACGGAAGTATAATAGGGTTTTTACAGAGATAATTAAGAAGATTAGGGTTTGCCCTAATCTAATATGGCTGATATCTTTTTTTTTTAATTTAGATAGAAAGATACAGACAGGAAAGAGAATTTGAAGCCACAGGGCAAAGACAGCCATCCACAACCAAGGACAGAGGCCAGGTATAGATCTTACTCTCACAGCCCTCAGAAGGAACGAATCCTACCAGCAGGACTTTTGACTTTTCATCCCCAGATAAGTGTGGCCCTAAGCAATAATTGGCTTAAACACAAATAAGATGATGTTCCTGCCAAAGTGTCGAGGGGTGATTCCTTCTGTTGCACAGGGTCACTATGAGTTGGACCTGACTCCACAGCATCTAACAAAAAGCCACCGAATGTGTAGCACTTTGTTACAGCAGATCTAGCAAACCAGTTCCTCAAAGCATATTGTGTTGGTTAGTTTTTCCTTGATGTCACAAAATACCTGAGATGAACAACTTAAAAGGAAGAGAGGTCATTTTGGCTCACAGTTTCAGAAGTGCTAGTCCTCTGTCCCTTGGCTCCATTGTTTCTGGGCCTGTGGTAAGTAAGGCAGAACATCACATTACAGGTTGGGGGGCACTGCATGTGGAGCAAAGCCACTTACTTCACAGCACAGAGAAGGAGAGAGAGAGAGAAGGGGTTGGGGACAAAATACCCCCTTCAAGGGTATCTACATCCCCAATAACCTACTTTTCTCAACTAGGTCCCATCTCCTAAAATCTCCAGTACCTCTCAGTAGCCCATTAAATTACCAATCCATTAATGGATTAATTCATTGATGAGGTCAGAGACCTTATAATCTAACCACCTCCAAATACTCCATCTCTGAGCACTTCTGCATTGGGGACCAAGGTTTCAACACGTGAGCTTTGGGGGGACATGCCACATCCAAACCATAATAGTGTCCACTACTTTCCTCACTTCTTATCTTCAGTCTTCTCAAATAAATCTCCTTGCTCGCACTAAATTTAATGTTCGATGCTTTTAAAAAAGTATTTAGGGTGTTCACAAGACAAAAAGTTCCATACCACAGCCCTTCATTATTTGACTTATGCAGGAATCCAATAGCTTCATCTTCCCTATAATTATTTTCCCCCAACTCCACCTATCCTTCCTGACCCCACAAAAACAGTTTTCCCAAACACTGTTATAATCAGGACACTCCGATGTTTAATATCTTTCCATTGTACTTTGCTCCAAGTCAAAAATAAGAGAACAACACAAAGCATCAAAACAACCCACTTGGCTCTGTTTCAAGGCCTTTTCACAATCTGTCTTCCTGCTTTGCCACTCATTGTTTCTCTGTGTGAGTCTTTCCTTCCTTTAGATTAGAAGTTCTCTTACCCAACTCAGAACTTTACTTATTGACTTCCTTTCATATTTACTCAATCAAAATTCTGCTTGGGTCTAAAATTCTCCCTCTTCAATGACAGCTTCTTGGTTACTAGCTGAAAGAAAGCACTTGCTCCTTTGATTTGTTTATACTTGGTGTCCAAGGTCATTAACTATAATCTTGTGTGCCCACTTCATCTTCCTATCAAAGTCTATGCTCTGGAGGGCGAGAGCCATCTTTGACTCCTCTGTAGAGCACTCCTTAAGGTTGTTATCTACCAACTCTGAAGTAAAAATGGGTAAATTATTACTATGTAAAGAAAAATTTTCTTTGGTTCTAAAGTATTGCTTTGGAGATAAACTGATTTGGACCTGAAAACACTATAAATGAATATCTACGTGTCTACACAGTAGAAGAAAAAGATAACTATTAAAACAATATGTAGTAGAGGTTGTGAGTTGTCCATTAGTGTTGGTTTTTCCTTTTGTCTTCATATCGCAGCCTCCTATTTTAAGTCTTAACAAAACAAGGCCAGTTCTCTACATCTCACCATCTCTCTTCACATTGGGTACAGCTTGGCAAGTAAGTTCTCTGTAATGGAAAATGAGAAGTGAAATTTGCAATTTCTGGGTCACTTCCTAAAAAAGAAATGGCTTGACCTCTTGTACTCGCATTTTGCTCCTTTCTGTGGTGGGTCAACTAGAAAGGATAGTTTCTGGTTTCAATTTTACAGATGAGAGCAACACCTCAGCCCATAATTGGGCAACAAGATAGAAAGAACCTTGGACCTAGATTCTTTGAGCAGAACTGCCTGACAAGCCAGGACCTCTCACCATCCTCTGAACATTTATATGACAGAGAAATAAATCTAAGCCACTTTCTTTTTTATTCTTGTCATTTTGTTACCACAGCCATATAACCTGGAAAATATACTATAGTATGTAAATAAAGGTGGAACATTTATTCTGAAACAAGATTCTGGCATAACCCTCAGGTACTATTCTCAATGGTTATTTTGATTTCATTGATTGAATTTCAGTAGAGCATAATAGAAATTGTTTATAATGACGACCATTAGTCCTCAGTGAAAAAGTTAATGTTCCATTTAACCTTTGGGTAGTATTTGATATGTTTTAGAAAGTTTAATTTAAAATCATTCAAATGCAAAAATTTAACAGTGCAGTATAAAATCTCTCTGGAAAATTTAACTAGCCATAAAAATGGAATTTTTTGATATTTCTTAAGATTTTCTTACAAGAACTTTTTTTAATGTCATCAAAAATGCTTGTAAATAATCCTAGCCACTCAGGAGGCTGAGGCATGAGGATCATGAACTTAAGGCTAGAGACAGCCTGTAAAACTTAGGGGGACCCTCTCTCAAAACAAAAAATAAAAAAGGGGCTGGGTATGTAGCTAAGTAGTACAGCACTTTGTTAGTTTTAAAATGTTTAATTAGCATATGACATAATGGGGACCATTATGGTGTTTTCATACAAGTATATCACCACATACTTTGATCTTATTCACCCCCTCACTACCCTCCAAAACAAAGAGTACTTGATTTGCATGTGTAAGGCCAAACTTGACCTTTACTCATGTCAAAAAGTTTCTACATAATACTTTATGAAATTGTTTGTATTTATGTGTAGTTAAGTCGGTGTCCAACTCATAGCAACCCTATGTACAACAGGCAAAACATTATTGTCAGTGCTTTTCTGCTACTCATAGGATTTTCAATGGCAGATTGTTTTCTGGGAGTGGGTTGCCGGATCCTTCTCCCAAGCCTACAGCACCTGTTGTTCCCAGGCAGTCTCCCATCCAAGTACTAACCAGGCCTGACCCTGCTTAGCTTCTGGAATCTGATGGGATCAGATACCACAGTAGAACGGCTGCATGCACTTTATGAAATAGTTGTGTAATAATTTAAATGAATGTAAGATTTGGGAAACTTGGAAAGAAATATTAAGTAGTTCCTATTTCTCCCATCTTTTCAGGTAGATACAGCCTCACAGACCATTTTTATGCTGTTGTGTTTGCCAGCTATGTAGATTAGTGTTCTCCAGCCCAAATAACATTAGGCTGCCTATGTTTCTAGTCATTGCTTTCCTGACAACTCTCCATAGTTGGCGAGTATGATGCTGTGATTGTTTTTTCCCTCTGATGTCCATCTTCTTTACTGCCAGACCTAGACTAGTGTGCTTGTGTTTTCTCTCCCTTCATTTGCCTAAAAAGACAAGCAAACATTAATTTGCAAAGGACATGAGGAGTGATGAATACAAGGTGATCTCTTAAGAACATGTCCAACTCCAGCATTCCTTCAGCAGGCCTTAAAATCTTTACTGTCATACAATTACTGTTTATTCTAATATCTGTCCTTAAAAACTAAAGTGTTAGAACTAACTGAAATGGCAAATGTCTAAAATATTTTTCTGGAATGTAATGCAACAACAATAAATCCAAAGAGCAGTGAGACCTCCAGAGTAAATTGTTTACAACCCTGGCTAGGCACTGAAATCATCTGCAGAGCTTTTAGAATTACCAATGCTTGGATCCATCATCCAGAAATTATGATTTAATTGGTTTGGAGTGTAGCCTGGACATTAGATTTTTTTAGAAAGCTTCCCAGATGATTTTAAGGTACAATGTTGAGAACCTTTGCTCTGAGTTTATCTCCAGATTATGTTCCTGACGTTATTTATCCAGATTATCTGTCCTTCATGTTAACATTGACTAGAATGAATGTGTGCATTTAAAAATATATAGCCTCCCAGAACCTAGTTCCAGAAATTTGAATTCAGTTTGTGTGAGGTAGAACTCAAGTATTTTTTAAGTGTTGGGGTTTTAATGTGAAGTCAAAGTTAAGAATTATTGTTCAGCAGGTTGTGGTGCCTCACATCTGCAATCCCTGCAACTTGGTAGGCAGAGGCAAGAGGATCCCAAGTTAAAGGTAGGAAGCAGCCTGCATAATTTATGGAGACCTTGTCTCAAGATATAACAAATTAAAAAGGGGCTAGAGGATGCAGCTCAGTGGTGGAGCACTTGCAAAGTATGCTCAAGGCTATAGGTTCAGCTCCCCAGTAACACAAAAAAAATTTAATAAAGAATTTGTGTTCATTGTGGTACTGTTCACAATAGCCAAGATATTGAATTAGCCTAGATGCTCATGAACAGATGAGCAGATAAAGAAATTGTAGTGTATATACACAATGGAGTTTTATTCGGCCATAGAGAAGAACGAAATTATGTCATCTGCAGGAAAATGGATGAAACTGGAGGTCATGATGTTAAGCAAAATAAACCAAACTCAGAATGACAAATGCTGCATGATCTCTGCCAATTGCAGAATTTGGATTAAAAACAAACAAACATAAATAAATAAATAAGCCAGGTACAGTGTCCCACACCGGTTATCCCAGTGACTTGGCAGGGGGAGGCAGAAGGATTGCAGGTTCAAGGTCAGAAGCAACCTGTGTAACAGTGAGACTCTGTCTCAAGACAGAAAATTAAAAATGGTGTGGGGGTGCAGCCAAGTGGTAGAGTGTTTGCAAAGGATGTGCGAGGCCCTGGGTTCAGCCACCAAGTACAATAAATGAATAAATAACTGACTTGAAAATAAAAGGGGGACTTTTTGGAAGGGGTAACTGGAGTGGCAAGGGAGCAACAAGAGAGGATAACGAGGGGTTGAACAAAGTACATGATATGCTTGTATCAAAACATCACGAGCTGGATAGTGGCGCATGCCTGTAATCCCAGCGGTTTAGGAGGCGGAGGCAGGAGGATCGCAAGTTCAAGATCAGAGGCAGTCTGCGTAATTTAGCGAGACCCTGTCTTAAAAGGTTAAAAAAAAAAATGGGTTGGGGGCGCAGCTCAGTGGTCCAGCCCCTGCAGAGCATGCAAGCGTGAGGCCCTGGGTTCAACCCCACAAAAAATAAAATAAAATAAAATAAATAAATAAAACAAAACCATAATAACCCCCATTATGCTTGTATGCTAATTAAAAATTTAAAAATCATTATTGCTCAAGAACCAGGATGTTTAACATTAGAACATGGACAGAACACAGTGATAAGTTGCCTTTGTATTTTCATTTTTGTTTTTTGGATGACAAGCTATAATTTTTGTTCACTGGCACAAATTCAGATTGATTGATTGGTTGATTGATTTTTGCACTACTGGGGGTTGAACTCAAGGTCTCTCACAAATTTTGCAAGTGCTTTGCCACCAAGCTGCACCCCCAGTAGCGGTTTTTTATTTTGAAGCAAGGGGTTGCTAAATTACACAGGCTGCCTCAGGCCTCAAACTCCCAATCCTCTGCCTCTGCCTCCAGAGTCCCTGGGATGACAGGCATGTGCCAAAGTGCCCAGCTTCAAATTCAGTTTTATAACTAAAGTGATTATTTCTGCCTTGAAAATTATTTGTAGTAACAGTCATTAGAGGGTAAACCGAGGCATACTAAAATATTAACGAGCTTACTTGAGCATTTGGAGATTCATTCTTGTTGGTTGCTCCAGAGGGCCAGCAGTTTAGGATCTACAAAAGGGGCCAAGGAGGAGATTTTTATTTGGGTGAATGCAAGGGAAGACAGAGAAAATATTTGATTGGTTAAAGTAGAGCACTAGCCTTATCTGAGACGTTGGCTGGAAAGTCCCTCCTTAGAGGGTAGTCAACAGTGTCTGACCAGTACAGCTTGTTAACTTTACCATTTACATTGAATTGGCTCCTCTCTGCTTATGCAGGAACCTAGAGAACTAGATCTGCCTCAGACTAAGGGCCTCCTAATTACTTCACACGCCTGCAGCTGTAGCCCTGTGGCATCCGATCCCGTCAGATCTCGGAAGCTAAGCAGGGTCAGGCCTGGTTAGTACCTGGATGGGAGACCGCCTGCGAACACCAGAAGCTGTAGGCTTGGGAGAAGGACCTGGCAACCCCCTCCCAAAAATCAATCTGCCATTGAAAACCCTATGAACAGCAGAGAAGCACTGACAATCGTGTTTCCCCTGTCGTACAGAGGGTCGCTATGAGTCAGATACCGACTCCACGGCACCTAACAACAACAACAACAACAACAATTACTTCACACAGTAGTGGTACTGTACTTCAAGATTTGCTGGGAAAATTGCATCTGTAGACATCCTGCTAGTGAGTGGCTCTAGTTTTGCTCTTCCTCTAACATTTGGCCAAATTAGTGATTGTATTTGTTTCTAAAGGTCTGAGAGTTAGAAGTTTTAGTTCTGAGAAAGTCTGATAAGATAGTGTTGCTGTACTAATTAGATTAAAATGATTATTTCTGTATACTCTTCTTACATAAAAGAATGTGCATGTCTCGAATACTGTTCATGCTTTAAAAAAAGGCGCAACCTCATAATAGCTTTCTATAATCCACAGATATAAAAATGTCCCCTTTTGAGTCTGGGCTCGGTGGCACACACCCGTAATCCCAGGGATTCGGGAGGCGGAGGCAGGAGGATTGCAAGTTGGAGGCTACAGGTAGCCTGCACCATTTAGCAAGACTCTGGCATAATAATAATAGTAATAATAATAATAATAATAATAATAATAATAATAATAAAGGGATAGGGCTGTAGCCCAGTGGTAGAGCATTTGTAAAGTTATTCAAGGCCCTGGGTTCAACCTCCAAGTACCCGACAGGGGCTGGGGGAGGGGGTCGGGGGGGTGGGGAAGAGAATGTCCCCTTTTGTATTTTGTATAAGGAGAGGTATAAAGAAATTTAATTATTGTCAATAATGTCAAACCTCCAAGTGAAAAGGAAAACACAGAAAATCTGATTAGTTGGGTGTGGACAAGGGCGGCTGCCATGAAGCCAGCCAAGAACTAAGACCAGGGCGCATGCGCAGCCCCTAGTGGGCAGTTGCTGAGCGGATTCTTAAGGGGGCGGAGCCTAGCGCGACGGTCACGGTCACGTGGCAGAACTGTAGCAGTAAAAGGCTGCGTTTGCTCGGTGCCAACCGTCAAAGAGCGCAGCCATGGCCACGGCCAGCGATGCGAGGCCTGACGCGGAGACCCTGCAGGTGCTGCGGGACGTGGCCAATCGCCTGCGAATCCACGCCATCCGGGCCACGTGTGCCTCCGGCTGCGGCCGCCCCACGTCGTGCTGCAGTGCTGCGGAGATCCTGTCGGTTCTCTTCTTCCACACGATGCGGTACAGCCAGGCGGACCCAGAGCACCCGGACAACGACCGGCTGGTCCTCTGCAAGGGCCACGCGGCGCCAGCCCTGTACGCCGCCTGGGCCGAGGTGGACGGTGCCTGCGAGCCCGACCCGCTGGGTGTGGGCAAACCGCACGGCGACTCGGGACCTCCCGCCCCGCGGCTGACGTTTGTTGACATGGCCACGGGGGCCCTGGGGCAAGGGCTGGGCGCTGCCTGCGGGATGGCCTACACCGGCAAGTACTTCGACAAGGCCAGCTACCGTGTCTACTGCCTCATGGGGGACGGCGAATCCTCGGAAGGCTCCGTCTGGGAGGCCCTGGCCTTTGCGTCCCACTACAGTTTGGACAATCTCGTGGCCGTCTTGGAGCTGAACCGCTTGGGACAAAGCGGCACTGTGCCCCTTGAGCATCGCACAGACATCTATCAGAGTCGCTGCGAAGCCTTCGGGTGGAATACTTGCTCCGTGGATGGGCACGACGTGGAGGCGTTGTGCCAGGTGTTTTGGCAAGCAGCTCAAGTGAAGAACAGACCCACTGCTATAATTGCCAAGACCCGAGGTATCCCACACCTTGAGGATGCAGAGAACTGGCACGGGAAGCCAATGCCAAAAGATAGAGCCAATGCGATTGTCAAGTTAATGGAGAGTCAGATACAGACGAACAGAAATCTCATTCCGAAGCTCCCCGTTGAAGACTCGCCTCACATCAGCATCACTAATATAAAAATGACCTCCCCGCCAGCTTACAAATTCGGTGACAAGATAGCTACTGGAAAAGCATATAGTTTGGCTCTGGCTAAACTGGGCCATGCTCACAAAAGAGTTATTGTTCTGGATGGTGATATGAAGAGCCCCACCTTCTCCGAGACGTTCAAGAAGGAACACCCTGAGCGTGTCATAGAGTGTTTCATTGCCGAGCAAAACATGGTAAGTGTGGCCCTGGGCTGTTCCACACGTGGTCGAACCATTGCTTTTGCCAGTACCTTTGCTGCCTTTTTGACCCGAGCATTCGATCAGATCCGAATGGGAGCCATCTCTCAAAGCAACATCAACATTATTGGTTCCCACTGTGGGGTATCCGTTGGTGAAGATGGACCTTCCCAGATGGCCCTGGAGGATTTAGCCATGTTCCGAAGCATTCCCGATTGCACTGTTTTCTACCCAAGTGATGCGGTCTCAACAGAGCATGCTGTTTATCTGGCGGCCAATACCAAGGGAATGTGCTTCATTCGGACCAGCCAGCCAGAAACTGCAGTTATTTATACCCCACAAGAAAATTTTGACATCGGACAGGCCAAGATAATCCGCCAGAGTGTCGATGACAAGGTCACGGTTATTGGAGCTGGAGTTACTCTACATGAAGCCTTGGCAGCTGCTGATGATCTTTCTCAACAAGGTATTTCTATCCGTGTCATTGACCCGTTTACTATTAAACCCCTGGATGCTGCCACCATCATCTCCAGTGCAAAAGCCACAGGGGGCCGGGTTATCACAGTGGAAGATCACTACAGAGAAGGTGGCATCGGAGAAGCTGTGTGTGCAGCTGTTTCCAGGGAGCCTGACATCCTTGTTCATCAGCTGGCAGTGGCAGAAGTGCCTCGAAGTGGGAAACCTAGTGAATTGCTGGATATGTTTGGAATCAGTGCCAGACACATCATAGCTGCTGTGAAATATACTTTAGTGAACTAAAATAGTTCATTTGCTAACAATTTAAGTCTGTTGGCTTTGGTCTTAACATTGCTATCTTTATATTCGATTTATACTTGTTGCAAAACTGTCATATTTATACAGTTCTGTTTTGTTTTTAAAGCAAACCCATTTAACACTTTCGTTTCTAATCCAAATATTCTAGTTAATGAACCTTCTGTTAAACTGTGACTATATATACAAATGTTACTCTTGTTTTGAATCATTAAAGTGAGTTATAAAATTTTAAGTTGTAGAATAAGAAAAAACAACCATCTAATATATAAAGTTTTCTGATAAGATTGTAAGTAACTGACTGGCTTGGGGATAAGGTAGAGGTAACTGTTGATCTAATGTATAGAATTAATTTCCTTGTAAATTAAAAAATGTGAATTTAATCGTAGGCTTCATTAGCTTGGATTTTGAAGCAAGTTTGAGTTTTCATATAATGCCATTGGCATCGTACAGCTGCAGTTTTCCAGATACTGTTTGAGTGCGGTTACCTGGGAATTTCCTCCAAAGTTCATCTCCCTTCTATAGGTTAGAGGCCATGGAGAAGCAGTGAAAGCTCCTTGGATGTACCACGCCACTGATGGTGACTCTTCTGTAAAGAAATGAAAGCTTACCTAGTTCCAGGCTGCACATTACATACACTGTTGTGTGAAAATTCATTAAAGTTTCATTTTTTGAATGACCAAACCATATTGTTAATTTGATTATATTCATCTACAAGGATAGGAGAGCCAATACAATAAAGCATTTAAAAGCAAGTGTTTTATTTAGTTTCTGCTGTGTATATGTGATCGATTTCTGTCTGATAAAATCATAAATAAGGAAGAAACTCATGTCTCAATCATAAGCAGAGAGAGGCAAGTTACCCAATAGCAAATGTAGAAAAAGGTGAAGGCTGGAGATAAATCACTAAAAACAATGGATAGAATGAAAAGATATCCCTTAAACAGACTTTTCACTTTAAGCTCTGAGTACAAAAATTATATACTTGTACTTGGGTTACAAAAAAGAAGTACTAGTCAGGTAAATTAAAAATGGACCCTAGGTTATGAACTAAACTAAATACTGAGTGTGTCTATGTCAGGTAGTCGGTTTATTTTTATTGCCTTCACTGTCTTCATTAAGTTCTTCAGAGACATAACCAATTTGTCTCAGCAGTTGTTCTAGCTGTGATGTTGTTGTTAGGTGCCATATAGTCAGTGTCTGACTCATAGCGACACTCTGTACAATAGGTGAAATGCTATTGTGAATGCTTCTCTGTTATTCATAGGGTTTTCAATGGCTGATTGGTTTTTCGGGGGAATGGGTTGCTGGATTCTTCTCCCAAGTCTACAGCACCTGGTGTTCCCAGGCATCTCCCATCCAGGTACTAACCAGGCCAGACCCTGCTTCTGAGATCTAAAGGGATTGAGTGCCACAATGGTACCACTGATAAGTATAAGAAAAATACCTGGGAACTGGTAAAACCAGGGCCAGGTCATTCTACTACTGTCCATTTTCTCTAAGCTGGTTTCTTCCTTTTGTAAAATGATGATGATAATTAGTCTTTTTCATTAGAATTAAAAATTATTTTGTAAAGAAAAAAGTTGATATAGGAACATATAAGTTTGTTGTTGTTCGTTGCCATTGAGTCTAGTCCAACTCATAGTGACTCTCATAGGGTTTTCAATGGCTGATTGTATCAGGATTGTTTTCGGGAGTTGACTGCCACATTCTCCCATTTTTTCAGTGCTTGAGATCAAATCCAGGTCCTCAGAAAGTGTGGAGCAGCACTCTACCAACTGAGCTATACTCTAGCCCCTCATATAAATTTAGAAAATGCAAACATGCAAAAAAAAATTACCTCACATTTTACTCCCCTTGACTTGTATTTATTATCATGTGATCTGTAACTTCAGGTTTCCCAATAGTCGTTCAAATCTAGTAACATCAATCGAATATCACATCCACTCATGAGTGTGGTGCTAATAAACGACAAGTCCCAATTCTTAAGTTTTTCCAAACTTAGGTAAAACGTTGATTCAACACAGTAAACTAGATAAAATACTATCACAAAGTTGCTTTCATTATTTGGGGGTGCCTATTGGGGAAAGTCTTCAGCTTTTATTACTTGTTACATGAATGTGGGGGTACAAGAGGTCTGGTTCCAACCAAACATGCATAAATACACCTTTGATAGTGACAGGGGCTGAGGCTTAGCTCAATTGGTAGAGTTCTGGCTGTGTACACTCTGAGGCCCTGGGATTGATCCTCAACACCACAGAAATGGGAGAAGGACCTGGCAGCCTACTCTCAAAACAATCCAGAAACAATCAGCCATCAAAAACCCTATGGATAGTGAAGAAGCACTGACATAGTGCTGGGCATGGCACAGTATCAAGAAATGTTTCCTTCTGTTGTATATAGGGTTAAAATTAGCTGAAACCTGTCCGCCATGCCCTACTAGTATCTAAAATACCAGTAGCATAGCTTTCAGCATCGGAGCAACAAGAAAGCCCCTCAGAATAACAAACTGACACACAGCTTGGGGTCTATGACTCTTTGAGGTAGTAAAAGAAGGAATGACAGTGAAGTTTCATTTTACTTGAAGTATATCTAAGAAATGTTTAAATAAAAGTTCAATAAAAGGCCCTTTTTGGAAAAAATAACTTTTTAAGAAAGAGTCTTTATGTTTCTGATTTTAACATTCCTGGACAGTAATATGAGGTACTGCGTGAGATGTAGTTCTCCAAAACTTTACTGAACTGTACAAGGATTACTAAACTCTCCCAGGTCTAGTCAGGGAGAATCTGATTTGAA
This sequence comes from Pedetes capensis, assembly GCA_007922755.1. Classification (NCBI taxonomy): domain Eukaryota; kingdom Metazoa; phylum Chordata; class Mammalia; order Rodentia; family Pedetidae; genus Pedetes; species Pedetes capensis. The sequence continues at coordinate 14,338 of VMDO01022015.1, forward strand.
GGACTGAGAGGTATTTCTTTGTTTTGGTGGCCTTTGCTATCATAATAAGTAAGGAAGTCCTGGGACATTATTAGAATAGGAGGAAGGAGGGTACTGTTCTAGAGAGAAACCTTCTCCTCTTTCCCACAGAAGAGAGAAGGAGGAACTACACTAATTCCATTGTTCACTGATGATTGTGATAAGATCGTATGCCTGGCACAGAATTGGGGATGTTTCGTTCCGCTGTACAAAGGGTCACTATGAGTCAGACTCGACTTGATCGCACCTAACAATAACACTGATGTTAGTGGGGGAGGAGTTCTCTAGGAGAATCACAGTTTGAAGTTAACTGTAAGAAGGGAACATAGACATTTGTTGCCAGCTTGGTCCTTAATTTGAGCATAGATTTGCTTCCCTTGACCCACGAGCTATGTGGTTAGAGTACAGCAGTTTAGCAAACACTGGCAGCAAGGAAATCTGCCCCTACCTGATTTTGCATGACTGAGAGCTAAGAATGATTTTACATTATTAATGGTTGAAAATTTTTGAAGAATACTATTTTGTGACACATGAATATGATATGAAATGTCAATGGCAGGGCCCACAAATCAATTTTTATTGGAATATAGCCATGCTCATTTGATTGTGTATTGCCCATAGCTGCTTTGGAGCTACACTGAAAGAGTTGAGTTTTTCCAAACCCTATACTGTCTGCAAAGCCTAAAATATTTGCTGTCTGGCTTTTGCAAACCCTGAGATGGAGCACTGGAGAGATATGAAATTGATGTCTAACCACATGGAGGGGGTATAAGGACCTCTTCAGGTTCAGGCCTGAAGACCACCTCTCTTTCGACTACAAGGTATTAATAAAATGGAGAGGTTGCAGGCTTACCAGAGGCCACCACACAGAGGAGCAAGAGGAACATGAATCAGAAAATTTAGTGTGATGCCTGTGTTTGGAAATAACAGAAAGGTGTGATCTCCCCAGAAGGGACCACCACAGAAGGTTCCCAAAGAGGAACCCCTTGCTATTAGATCCCTCACCTGGAATCAGCTGGCGCTGAATCTTGCTGAGTTTATAAAATAGATCAGCAGCAATGTTCAGGGAAAGTAGTCTGGAGAAACTATTAGGAAGAGGGACAGAGGAAAGAAGTGAGAGGAAACACCGCCTTTCTCTTCAACACTTCATTGAAACAACTGGGGAGAGAGCGACACCTGGGATATTGAGCTTTAAGCAATGTGAGACCTCATGAAAGTAGAAGGGGCCTGTGTAGGACAGACAATGGACTACAGACTAAGGGGTGTAAGAAGAGAAAGTAATTGTAGAAAGGAAAGGAGATATCACATATTTTGCCCTTAAGGCAAAAATCTAGATAGATATATAGATATTCACGCAAAGAAGACATGCAAGTAGAAGGGGAACCCTCAGTGGGGATGCAGGGGATGGGTGAGGCAGGTCATGAGGAGGAGGTGAACATGAGCAATATGCAATAATCTGCATGTATGGAAACATCACAATAAAACTCATTAAGTTGTACAGTAAAACATTACTAATAAAGTAAGATTATTCAGAGAAAAAGGGTGTGTGCCTATGTTTTAATAAAATAAAGCTGTTTTCATGACTCAAGATGTTATGCAATTAGAGATAACATTAAGCATGTTTTATATATAATGAAAAAGGATAGAAGAGGTATCAACATAGTGCAGATGACAATAGCTAGCAGAAAAATAAAACTATTTTGGGACCATACGTATAAGAGTTGAGTCACCACCATCAAACCAGCTATCCTAAGAAAAGAAACATAATTTTAGGGACAATATTTTTATCTTATAGATTCAACATTTATAATATTGAAACTTTTTTAACAAGTACATTGAATAAAATTGATTTATGATGACATTAAAACAGAATTTTATCTTTTGTTTCCTTACAGATCCATGTGGGTAAACCTACTGGGCCCCTGAATGGAAATTCTCACAGATCTCATTCACTCTTAAGTAACTGACAGTTCTATAGTTACTTGAATTCACATAACCCTCTCTGATTGAGCAATTAAAGTCTATTCAACTTACAGTATCAAGTAATTTCAATCTTCATTAATGTTGCGGTTTTGGCTCTAGCCCAGCTAAGATTAGAGCCAGCCTACAACATAACCAATTGGGCGGTGGCGTAAATGAAGGACTTCGGGAGATCTTCAAGTGGTAAAACAGGGAAGGTGAGGTTTATTGGGTGCTCCCCTGATGGGGTTTAAGGAGCAAGCAACCCTTATAGGGCAGAGCTCTATGTGCTCTCTAAGTGCTGGCTCTCTGAGTGCTGGTACAGCTCAGCCTTAAAGGCACAGCCACAGCCACCAGTGTTCTGTGGAGGTCAGTAGATCTTGCCTCTTGCGGTTCGCCTTCTCTACCTCCCTCCTTCCCAAGGATGGGAGGAATTGGGAGGCTCTTTGTGGCTTGCTTGAATCCTTCGGCTCTTCGGGGCCCCTGGTCTTGATTCCGCTATCTTGCTTGCAGATCCTGCTAGAATAGGGAGCGTTGGTCCAGGTGATGGGGGTCAGGTGGCAGTAGAAGGACGGTCAGAGAGGTGAGAGGGAAGGGGGTCCAGGAGCCCTACTTTTATAGGGTCCCGGAGGGGTCACATGTTGGGATTTAGCCAATCAGGGCACACACCTGACAGGAAGAGTGTGCTGTTGCTTTTAATTTCCTATCCCCTTTCCCTTCTCCAAGCCCATCCTCTGGTCTTTAGACCAGAAAAGGATAGGAGTGAGTGAAGGAGAAGATGTCACTCTTATTTTGCTGGGAGACTACATGTTTTCAGAGTTTGAAAGGTAGTTAAAGCAGATGCCTCTTAGTACTTCTATTTTAATTTTATATGTGTAAGTATTTCTGAAATTTGTAGAACTTTATCATTAGAATTAGCTCTTGGGCACAAATCTAACAAATGTATATTTATTTGCAAGAAGTCAAAAAGGTAGACATGCAAGGTGTTTAAGCTCAGGGAAGTCTCTACTTTCTATTGTCAGGCACTTAGCAAAACATCAGGAATATATACATTTGCTTCAAAAATACACACAGGAAGAATTTATCAAGTCCAAAATTGGCAATATCCTGTATGGCATAGACACCTATCACTAAAAATGGATACTGATTGAATCAAAAGGTTTTCTGCCCATAAAGAACCAAGAGGACTACACTATAATGTAGACACATTATAGTGTGTATCAGCTGTGGAATCAGTAGTATTCTAAAGAGAAGATCTATTCAGAAATTATGCAGGCTGCCTCTGGCCTTGAACTTGATCCTCCTGTCTTCACCTCTCAAGGTTCTGGGATTACAAACGCGAGCCACAATGCCTGGCTATATTCACGTTTACTATATAGGGTCAAACATTGTTACATAGTGGGCATTTTGTATTTTTATTTGTGAAATCTTGCAACTTTCTCCATAGTGAGTATATTAATTTATACTCCCAAATCAGAATCTGAAAGATCAGGTTGCATTCCAAGCTTACCATACCACTTTGTCCATATCTCCAATTTTGGTCTGCTTAGTATTTGTTTCTTTAAGTGAAATTACCTTGAAGTTTTAGTATGAAACCCCCAAATGACTGATGAAGTTGGGTATCTTCAAATGTTTATTGGTCATGAGAGAGTGCTTGCTCAAGTCTTTTGCCTAAGTTATTTGCCTTTATAGTGCTGGTGTTTTACAAGTACTTAATATATTTGGTGGGCTTGTTTTATTGTTGTTGCTATTGCTTCTGTGGTGCTAGAGCTCGAATGTAGGGCCTCACACATGCATGGCAGGTGTTCCACCAGTGAGCTACATTCCCAGCTACACACACACATGTGCACACACTCACACACTCCAACACACACACACACACACACACACACACACACACACACACACACACACACCAACACAAAGCCTCACTGTGTAACATAGCCTGGCCTTGAACTTCTAGTCCTCCTTCCCTCCACCTCCCAAGTGCTAGGGTTACAGTTGTGTATCACTATGCCTGCCCCAGCCCTGTATTTTCAGTACACTTTTTGTTGGAACATAAGTATTTCAAATAGCTTCTGTCGCTCTGTACTGCTATTTCACTCCATTAAAAATTTTCTTTTGGTGAAGAGTTAATTTTAATGTATCCATCTTTGTCATTTTCCCCCTCTCTCTGACTAGAGAGAGCTAAAAAAAATCCTTGCCTTCTCTAAGGTTAACACTGGTGACAGCATAACCAGTGACATTCCAGTCTCTAACATCTGCATCATTTCTAAGGATGTATAGATAGTTCTTTCTGTTGCAAGAGGCTTTATGTTTTAGTTTAAACTTTCCTTACAGTATTTTCTCTGTTTGAGTTTCAAAGTACATATTTATTAACATTTTCTAAACAGCATTAGTGTGTACAAGGCAAACGTAAATACATTGCTTGTTGTTGTTGTTGTTAGGTGCCGTCGAGTTGGTATCTGACTCACAGCGACCCTCATAGGGTTTTCAATGGCTGTTTCGGGATTGCCTTGGGAGTGGATTGCCAGGCCCTTCTCCCATTTTTGAGGTGCTGGGAATTGAACTTGGGACCTCAGAGACTGCAGCACAGCGCTCTACCAACTGAGCTAAATCCCAGCCTAAAGCAACCTGAGTCTGTATGTTGAAGTTGTGGTTGTTAGGTGCTGTCGAGTCAGTATCTGACTCATAGTGACCCACTGTACAACTGGGGAAACACTATTATCAGTGCTTCTCTGCTGTTCATAGGGTTTTCAATGGCAGATTGATTTTTGGGAGGGGGTTGCCAGGTCCTTCTCCCACGCCTACAGCTTCTGGTGTTCCCAGGCGGTCTCCCATCCAGGTACTAACCAGGCCTGACCCTGCTTAGCTTCCGAGATCTGGCGGGATCTGATGCCACAGGGCTACAGCTGCAGGCACATTGCTTAGTTCTGCTAAACCCATATGCCACCTGTTAAGATATTCTCTTGTATTTTCTTCTGCAAATGTTATAATTTTATCTTTCACACACTGATCTGTAAGGCCTGTGGAGGCATTGATTATTGTGTGTGATGTAAGGCTGGAGTCAATCTACAATTATTTTCCTTCTTGACAAAAATGTACAATATCATTTTTTAAAAACATGATTCTTCTCCTCAATGCAACAGAGGATTGTCTTTCTCATAAATCAGGTGACTGTATGTGTGCAGATGTCTGTCTGCCCTATTGGTCTATTTGTCTATTCTCATTTCCATGCTACATGTCTTCATTATCTTTACCTTATAATAGGTTTTAATATCCAGTAGTTTTAAGTCCCTCATTTCCTCCTACTTTTGTCCTTCAAGATTGCTTTGGCTATTTTCATCTTTGAATTACCGTATAAATCTTAAAAATGGACTGATACTTTACACACAAATTCAGTTGTATCTTCACGCAATTACATCAGGATTGTATTCCCTTTTAATCTTCTACTTAAAGAGATCATGTTATTAAAAGTCTTCTAGAAAGTTATACTGAAGAGATCTTATTAAAGTGATTTTAGCAAGTTCGGTTCACACTCTTCTAACTGATGTAACTGTACTTGTGGGCACCTCAAGAATTTCCAAGTGGTATGTAGACATGAAGGTTTCTTTCTTTCTTTCTTTCTTTCTTTCTTTCTTTCTTTTTTGAGTTTTTCTCTCTTTTTTATTGGAAAATTTTAATGTACATTTTAATGTGTTTCATTCTGACATGCATTTCATTGTGACATTTCCATATATGCATTTTGTTGTATATTGCACAGATAAGTTCCCCCTTACCCTCTTGTGCACTTCCTACCCCTGTCCCTCCCCCCACCAAAGTGCTCTCTTCCATTTGCACAGACATGAAGGTTTCTTAAGTGAATCTATTTCTAGGTTCCTAAATCCATGCTCTTGTTCTTAAAATTGTCCTACCTGGGAATATCACTGTGATCCTTTCTATTGTCTGCTTTCATAATTGTCCCTCTTCTACTTTTCAAAAGAAAGGCATACTTCTCACCCACCCATAATGTTATCATTCATTACTAGTTATGAAATTATTGCAGTGTTAAATAAGGAGGCATTTCAAAGTATTGGTTTTGGCAAAACCTCTGAGGAGATCAATATGAGCCAACAGTAAACCATTGTCTTTTTTTTTTTTTTTGTCTTATACCTATTTTTCATAGATGTAAAGCCTGTAGTTGGAAGGTTATTTTAACCTCCATGAATATATTCTGAACTCAGATATATTGTTGCTGAGAGTCTCCAGATAGAAAAGCAAAGAACAACAGTAAAAAAAAAAAAAAACTAAAAACAACAGTAGCTTATTCATCTGGCCATCAAATTCTGATAAATCTCTATGCTCTATTTATCCATGAATTTTAGCAAGAAAATATACAAGACTATGGAAAGAATTTGTAGTCTTCTCATTGAGAAGTGACCTGGTAAAGACTTTCCTTCACTGCTGGTTAATATGAAATTATACTTTGCATGATACTAAGGTAGAGGGCTGGGATTTAGCTCAGCGGGTAGAGCGCTGCGCTGCAGTCTCTGAGGCCCCGAGTTCAATTCCCAGCACCGCAAAAATGGGAGAAGGGCCTGGCAGTACACTCCCAAGGCAATCCCGAAGCACTCAGCCATTGAAAATCCTATGAGGGTCGCTATGAGTCGGATACCAACTCGACAGCACCTAACAACAAGGTAAAGGAAGTTAAACTTCCATGTTTATTTCTGACAGAGCATTGGATTATCCCCCCCCCCCATACCACTCCTACTATTCCTTTAGATTCACTGTTGTTGTTCCTTTTGTTAGGTGCCCTCGAGTCGGTATCTGACTCATAGACACCTTGCGTACAACAGGAAAAACACTATCACCAGTGCTTCTCTGCTGTTCAATGGCAGGGTTTTCAACGTCAGATTGATTTTTGGGAGGGGGTTGTGGGCCTATCTCCCAATCCTACAGCACCTGCTATTCCTAGGTGGTCTCCCATCCAAGTACTAACCCGGCCAGACCCTGCTTAGCTTCCCAGATCTGAAGGGATCCGATGCCACAGGGCTACAGCTGCTGGCCTCAGATTCACCAGAGAAGTGTTTTTCTTAATATGTGACAAGAATCCTAAGTAACCCACAGCCATATGATTTCACTTGGCTATAAGATTCCCACTTACCACTGAAACCATTTCTCTATTTATTTATCACTGACATCCCTGGTCATCTCTGATGGCACACCTTCCTACAATGTTTTTACTGGATTTAGACTTGCTTCAGAGTATTGTGGAAGCTATTGTACAAACACAGCCCTTAAGAGACAACCACTAACATATCTATTGTAAACATTACATTTACTTTTGCCCCAATATCTTATTTTTAATGATGATTAGACAAAACTCTCATAATATCAGAAATCTTGAAAGCAGGTGCAGGTCAAAATGTACTCTCATTGCAATTCAGGGCAGCCTAGGGCATGCTGTCCTGAACACTAGAGAACGCACTTCTTTTAGTTAGAATGAATTTATCCTTCTCAGATCCAATATGTCCTTCTAATTCCACTGGATATATTAAAAATGTAATATAGTAATTGTATTACAGAAGACAAATTGATGATAGGACCGAAGCTACATCTTTAAAATAATAACAAAAAAGATGAATTTAAAAATTTAGAATTTAAACTTTAAGGAATTTAAGAATTTAAAGGAATTTAAGGAATTTAAAGGAATTAAAGATTTAAAAATTTAAAATTTAAAGTTTAAGGTTTTAAATTTTATAGGCAGATGTGAGGAAAAAACTTAAAAACCACTGGCTTAGCTAATTGGGAGTCATTTATACTAGGTAGAGATGACAAATTGCTAGTCTGAGGGATGAATCTGGCTCATAAAAGTCATCCTATTTCTGCCCAAGGTATTTCTTTCTTTTATTCTCACACTGACTTTGAATTGAAAACCTGCGGGCAATCGCATTTTCTCTCTCTCTTTCCCATTCTCTGTACTATCTTAAATCTATTTCACAATTTTTGTGTGTGCCAGTTTCCTGAAGGCATTTAATTTATTCTTAGCATATCAATTTATGAAGATATCATACCAATCAGGAGTAAATATCTTCTTTAACAATAAAGGTACAAGCTCAATTTGTTACAAAGTATAAAATTTTATGGAAGCACATAGAAGAAGACCTGAGTAGATGTCAAAGCATGCTGTTTTATGATGGAAAGGTCCAAATTTGCAAAGATATTAATTGTTCTCAAATAAAAATAAAATATTGTTTGTTGTTGTTAGGTGCCATCAAGTTGAATCTGACTCATGGTGACCCTAAGTACAATAGAACAAAACACTCCCAGATACTGTGCCAGATACACAACATTTTTTATATTTTTATATTTAAGCCCATTGTCGCAGCCACTTTTTTATGTTTAAGCCCACTGTTGCAGTCACTTTTTAATGTTTAAGCCCATTGTTGTAGCCACTATGTCAATCCATGTAGTTGAGGGTCTTTCTTTTTTTCATTGACTTGCCATTCTTCCAAATATGATGTCCTTTTCCCAAATTGGTCCCTCCTGCCATGTCCAAAATACCTAAAACTCAGTCTAGCCATCATTGCTTACAAAGAGCAGTCTGGTTGTACTTATTCTAGGATGGATCTGTTGTTTCTTTGGCAGTCCATGCTATATTCGTCTCCAGCACCATAATTTCAAAGCATCAATTCTTCTCCTATCTCCCTAGAATACCAAAAGGGTTTGTGGGCAGTGGTTAAGATGAGGCAGCATGGTTAGGATGAGGATAAAAGAGATTGAGTCTAAAGTCTATATAATAGGATAAATGTTTGAAAACATTTTTTGTTTCTTTCCTTTTTATTGCATTACTAGGGGTTGAATTCAAGGCCCTGTGCATGTTATACAAGTTCTCTACATCTGAGCTGTACTCCTAGCTCCTTATTTAATTACTGTTTAGAGACAGAGTCTCATGAAGTGATTGGCTTTCCACTTGCCAACTTGTGATCTGCCTGCCTCAGCCTCCTGAGGTGCTGGGATTACAGGCATCTACCATGGTACCTAGCTCTTTTTCTATTGGTAGTAGTACTTTTTTTTTTTACTTGCAGCCATACCCCTGTCACATCTTATCTCGTCAGATCCCAGAAGCTAAGTGGGATCAGGTCTGGTCAGTACTTAGATAAGAGACCACCTGAGAACACCGGGTGCTATATAGGCTTGGGAAAAGGACCTGGCAGCCCACTCCCAAAAAAACAATCAGCCACTTAAAACACTACAAATATCAGAGAAGCACTGTTATAGTGTTGGGCATGGCACAGTGTTGGGAAGTGTTTCATCAGATGTAGGTAGGGCACCTGATGGCACCTACAACAGCAACAACAGTTATTTTTAATTAGTGTACAACTGAATGGGTTTCATTACGACATTTCCATTAATGCATATCATTGTACAATGCTCATGTTCAGATTTTGCCTTCATGTTTTATAAAAATAAAATATTTTTAAAAATACAGAGATCTAGTCCTTATTCCAGATTTACTGCATCTCATTTCCTTTATAATGTTCATGCAAAAATTTAAGTCTCAGAATTACTATACCATATATCTTGAATTTTTTGTAATAAAATTATTTTCACACATTTGTATAAAGTAAATATGTTATTCACTGGCTTCTTTGAAAATAAACTTACTCATTTCCCTTAGGGACATTTTATCTAAATTTTATTTAGGAAGAGTACAATTATCTTTGTTTTGTATGTACAGAACCCACCAATTTTTTTGCTACTTGAATTATTCTCCTTTAAATCTTCAGCCTTTATCCTTTGAGAATCTCTGGTATACTGTATAGATTTGCTTATGGACCATATTTAGTTTAAAAATCAAAGAACTCAGAATGTCACTTATGTCCGTGATATTAGTTATCTTCATTTCTGACCCTTTCTGGCTTTACAGCTGTATCTTAAAAATTCATTTCTTCCCTCATAAAACAAATGCAACATAGTCCCCTCTAAACCCCTACTTAGATTAGCCACATACAATATTTTTAAAGACTATTTCTTAGTCATCCGTACACTCAGTGGAAGATGGAGCACTGCTCTATCGTCCTCATCCAGAAATCCTTCTCCTGGAAGCTCTCCTTTCACCAGGGCCTCCCTTTGATCTTGAGTGCACTTTCCAAGCATTCATAAGACTAAGCCTGACATCATTTCCCATTTTCAAAGAATGACTTGAATCAGATTGCTTGGTAACGCATTTGCCGGCCATTTACAATTACTGCTTTATTGGGACTTGTGTCCTTCAACCTGACTATATATTGTGAAATCAAAATAGGAAATATTTCACTTAGCAATTAACAGACTTAGGGAGTGCCTTTAGTCATAAGAGAGTAATTTAAAGATACATTTTATGAGTGATGTTGGCACCTGTTCTTTAGAATTTAGCTAAATTATATACTGATTGCTTTACCTTCAATTTTCATGCTTTATCACCCCATTTTGATCACGACATCTGCCTCTCTACTTCATAATTGCTCTGTATCATCGTATTTCTACATTCTGGAATCATCTAGTAAATATAGGCTATGTACAAGATACTGTGCTATGCTTTAGTGACACACAGATTAAAACAAAAAGATTTGGATACCAATCAAATCTCTCTTTGATAGGATCTATGTATTCATAGTTATAGCAACAAAAGTTGGGGAAATATTAGATTAGAAGATAGATATTTTTTGCAGGTCAAAATTAATAAATTATTAACAGTTTCATCTTGCTGAACCCACTATACCTTTAGCCTCAAACACAAGATTCTCCTGCCTCAGCCTCCCTAATCTCTGGGATTACAGGTGTGTGCCACTGCACCTGGCCCTGCAGAAGCTATTTTTTAGAGCTGGTTGTATAATCTTTCACTCCTTTGAGACCCTTCTCCATACTCAAATGGGCTTTTCCTAAGATAGTCCTATTGTTCTTAGTTTCATCATCTTTATAATGACCTTAATGAAATCTATAACATGAGGATATTGAAGGGTTACATAGAGTAAATCATGTAATTATAGCATAGTAATTAATATATAATAAGCTTTTAACAATATTATTCTGAAAATCTATTTAAAGGTATTTTCTTATTATCTGAGATGGGCCTGTCTGCCTAATTTAGATCCAAACTAAAGAAATTTCAGATTATTACAGAATTATAAATAATGAATAGATGACTATTATAGTATTTTAATGATAAAATTCAGTCTAATTTGTTTTTTAAGTTGTTCCAAAAATCACATCAATGATTATATTTATTACATTTGATTTCTGAAAGTTGTGGATTTTGGATCATTGTCAATTGACTGACTAGTTTGATATGCTGGATATCACAAGTAATTTTTATTTTGAAAACTTGTTTATTTGTTTGTTGGTTTCAATACTTGGGGGTTGAAGATGCCAGGGCCTCACACATGGTAAGCAAGCATTCCGCCATTGAGCTGTACCCCAAGCCCCTATTCATTTTTTATTTTGAGACAAGGTCTCATTAAGTTGGATGGGCTGACTCTGGCCTCTAACATGCAAACCTCCTGCCTCAGCCTCCTGAGTCTCTGATATTACAGCAGTGTGCCAGGGCACTCAGCTCTTGAAAACATATTCATGATAGATGATAGATGTAGCCATTATATGATTCTAAATAAACATCTTGATGATTGTTGTTGATGTTGTTGTTGTTGTTAGGTGCCATTGAGTGGAGTTCAACTCATAGCAACCCTCATATAGCGTTTTCAATGGCTGATTTTTGGGGGATTGCTTTGGAAGTAGATTGCTCCGTCCTTCTCCCGTTGATAATTAGTCTCTCTTAAATTTTTTTCCTTTCTTTTCTTTTCTTTTTTCTTTTCTTTTCTTTTCTTTTCTTTTCTTTTCCTTTCCTTTCATTTCCTTTCCCTCCCTCCCTCTGTTCCTCCCTCTTTCTTTCTTGCTTGCTTGCTTTCTGCTTTCTTTCTTTCTTTCTCCAGGACTAGGGGATAAACCCTGGACTTCAAGATGCTAGGCAAGTGCTCCACAACTGAGCTAGAACCCAGCTCCACCTTTTTCACACACACACACACGCACGCACACACACGCGCGCGCGCACACACACACACACACACACACACACACACACACACACACACACAGTTTTGAGACTGGATCTCACTAAATTGCAAAGGCTACTTCTAACCTCAAATTTAAGAGCCAGACTCAAACTCCTGAGCTGCTGGGATTACAGGCATGCAGCACTGCATCCAGCTCTCTTAAATTTCTGAGTAGACCCTATATCAGGTTGCCATTTGTGGACATTCTCAGGTTTTTATAGAATTGGATTTTTCTAAATCCAGCAATTTTATATGACCAATGACAAGAGTAACTCGGTTGTGCTTTGATTGTTTCTGTTTGTTTGTTCTGGAAACAAAAAGTAACACACACTACCATATTCCTGCTCACTTATTCTCCATCCTAACCAGGTTAGGAAATGGATTTTCATCCTTTGTGGCGCTGCTGGGTGCCTTTGTAATTTAATCAAGAAGGCACGTTCATTAGAACTTTCAACGTTTCCCCGGAAGTGAAGTCTCAGCTTAAAATTGGCACAGAACATGATACTTTATTTCATATTTTTTAGGAGAAGCATTGTGGAATATTTAACTTATAAAGCAAAAAAGAGAATAAACACCTTTCTCCCTAAGTCTTGCATCAAAAAAAAAAAGTGTAGTACACAGATGGTTTCTAACACATATTCTAGATGGGTTTTGTTCACTGGCAATGAAAAAATTAGCATATGTTATACTTCTGTTTTAATTAAGGGTTTTTTAGTGCAAATGAAAAACAGAATTCCAACTGACTTGACGAATGGGAGAAACTATTGACATTTTACCTGACAATTATGTGATTAGAGCAAGCTCATGTGTTGCTGGATTCAGGACCTAAGTGTCTTTTTGGCCCTTGGGGACCATAAATCTGTGGTAGCTTTCTTTTTACACCAGCTTTCCCAGTGCGGTGGTCACAATCACCAACAATTGCTCCCGGTTTATATTTTATATTTTAGCAGTTTGGGTGTGGATGCAAAAAAAAAAAAAAAAAAAAAAAACCTACAAAAGCTAATTTATTCATAGTGCTGTTCGAGGAGCAGAAATTTTAAATTTTTGTTGAATTTAATCATTTAACTCTCAGCAGTTTTTGTTGAAACCTAAGAAAAATTTTCTGATTTCAGCTTCTGAAATATAATATCTTATTTTCTTTTATAATATTTATGATTCTGTGATTAATGCTTAGGTACATGATCCTTGTCAAAATAAACTTTAGTGCGATAAAAGATCAATCTTTTCCTTTTTTGGTTTTGTTTTATTTGCTCCATACAGATACCCACTTAGATAATAAAGCAATATTTGATAAATCCACCTATATAATAAAGCAACATTTGATAAAAAGGATTTTCTGTGCTCACAGAATGAACTTAACACCTTGGTTGCAAGTCAATTAGCTGTACGGGTATGCATATATTTCCAGAATACTCTATTGTGTTCAAGTAATGAAATGTCTATATGTTTGTTCCTACTGTGCACTGTAGCTTGATAGTAAGTCTTGGAATCTGGAATCATAAAAGCTCTGTTTGTTCTCTATTTTCAAGATTTTTTTTAGCCATTTTACTCTTTTATAGTTCTATAAAAATTTTAAAATGAGCTTGTCTATTTCCTTAAGAAACCTAATGTAGTTTAAATAGGAATTATGTTGAATGTATTAATCAATTTAAAGGGAATATGTATCATAACCATCCATACAATTAGAACTTTCCACGTTTTGAGATATTTTTAAGTCTCTCAGTAAAGTTTTATAGGTTTTCTAGTGTAAAGATCTGTTGTGTTTTATGCTATAACATAAGGTCTCAGCCTCAGCGTTATTGTTAATTTGATCCAGATAACCAGATAATCTTTGTTGTGTGGGCTGGGGTTTGGCTCCATTGGTAGAGTGCCACTCTGCTCTCTCTGAGGCCCTTAGTTCGATCCCCAGTGCAGCAAAATTGGAAAAGTTCGTGGCAATCCACTCCTGAAGCAATCCCGAAACAACCAGCCATTGAAAACTCTATTATGAGAGTCGCTATTAATCAGACCCAACTGGATGGCACCTAACAACAACAGCAATCTTTGTTGTGACTCTCTGTGCACTGCAAAACATTGAACATCTTCTTAACTTCTACCTCCTAGATGCCAGGTGTACCCCTTAGTTGTAAAAACCAAGAGAATTCCAAGCATTGCCTAATGTCCTCTTGGGCAAAATAATTTCCATTTAAGAACCACATGCTAGATTAATTCCTGGGCATTTGATGTTTTTACTATTGTAAATGGCATAGTTTTTATATTTTTTTCATGTAAAATCATGTGTTGCTATCATGCAGACCTTATATTATGAAATCTTGCTAAATTTGCTATGAAATTTTGATAGGATTTTTTTTGGTAGATTCCAAAGGATTTTATATATAAAATTATATTACCAGAAGAGAGAATTTTATTTCTCTTCTGATACTTATGTATTTTTTTGTTGTTTTTCTTATTATATAGACTCTGATTTCTTATACAATGTTAAACAAAAGTGGCAACAGTAGACCTCCTGGCCTTATTCTGAAACTTAAGGGAAAACAAAGATTTAGTATTTTACCGTCAAGTATGATTTTAACTATAAACTTTTTGTAGATGGCTTTTATTATATTAAGTTCCTTTCAATTCCTACTTTCATGAAGGTTTTTTATTATTATGAATGCTTATTTAATATTGTCAATCCCCCCTCCTAGAACTTATAGATATGACTCTATTTTTAAAGTGCATTCTGCAAATATGGAGAATTACATGGATTTTATAATATAACCTTGTATTCTTGAGATAAACCCAATGTAGTGATGATGCAGTAGACTTTTTATATATTTTTGGATCTAATTTGCTAATACTTCTAGAGGAGTTTTACATCTGCCTTCATTAGAAATATTGGTCTCTAATTTGTGTAATAATTTGTCATATTTTCATATTAGGTTTATACTGACCTCCTGAAATAAATCTGAAATACTCCTTCCTTTTTTGTTTAGTGAAAAGGTTGGTGTGAGTCTGGTATCTATTGTTTAAATGTTTGATATTTATCAGTAAGTATCAGAGCTTGAAATGTTTTGTAGGAGGGTTTGCAGTTAATAATTCAATTTCTTTAATTAATAATGATATTTTCAAGGTTTTCTATTTTTCTTTTGTCAATTCTGATTTTCTTCCTCCAAAGAATTTGTCTATTCCACCTACATTGCTAAGTTTGTTGTTGTTGTTGTTAGGTGCCGTCGAGTCGGTATCCAACTCATAGCGACCCTCATGGGGTTTTCAATGGCTGAGTGCTTCGGGATTGCCTTGGGAGTGGATTGCCAGGCCCTTCTCCCATTTTTGCGGTGCTGGGAATTGAACTCCGGGCCTCAGAGACTGCAGCGCAGCGCTCTACCCACTGAGCTAAATCCCAGCCCTTGCTAAGTTTACTGTTATTAAATTGTTCCCATTATATAATACACCCTTATCACCTCTTCAGTGTCTGTAAGATTATTAGGTCTTCTTTCTCATTTTAGATATTTATATCTATATTATATTTTTTCTTAATCTTGATAAAAGTATATCAATTTCACTAAACATTTTAAGCAACAAATTTTAAATTTTGTTTACTTTTTCTAGTGTTTGTGTTTTCCATTTCTTTTCTGTTCATATCCTTTAACTTTCTTATAATTTATTTTTAACTTTCTCTTCACTTTTATAGTTTAAGGAAGAAGCTTAGATCACTAATTTTGCATCTTTGCGTTTTTTTAATCTTTTAATTTTAATTGCTAACATAAGTTTTTTATTCTCAAACATTATTCTGGATATATCATACATATTTTGATAACATGCACTCTTTGAATTTCTGAATTTAAAAATATTTTCTAGATATGTTGTCATTTTTAAGACCACATTAGTTAAAATTTTTCCACATTTTATTTTAATTCTTTTTATATTTACTGAGATATTTTGAATCATCCGCCATATGGTTTAACCAGATGAATGTCCTCTGTGCACTTGAAAAAAAATGTTGTTTCTATAGTTATTGAGTGTACCTCTCTAAAATGTCAATCAGTTCAAGTTTATTAGTAGTCACGCATCTCTTTTATATATTTATTGACATAATGGTCCACTTCCACTTAATACCAGTGTATTATGCAATATCATTTGTACCCAGACTCCAGTTGTTTCTTGTTCAATGAAAATTGATCAGAGGAACTTCTCATGAATGCTTAGATGTGAGTTGAGAGATTAGTAGGACCAGCAGAAGTATGAACATCTTGTTTATGTAACTTCCTTGGGCTTTCAGAAGATACCTCAAATAAGTAAATTCCAGTTATACATAGAATACTGTGGGGCGAGCGCCTCCCGGTCTGGCCTGGAGGTTTGGACGGGCTGCGCCGCCGCGCACACAGATACTAAACACAATTCACTCGGGACCCTCAGGTGAGAGGCGCAGACTCCCGCGGCCCTCGGGACCCCGGAGGAGATGGGAGAAAGGAAAAGCCTCAGGCGCTTTTGCCTTCCAGGGACAAACACTTGTGTTGGTCTTCTCGGTGGTCAGGAGGAGACAGATGCCGCTTCCTTGGTGATCAGACGGAGAGCAGGTTCCTTTCCTTGTTGAGGATTGCAGTGGGAGAGCATTTTTTCCTCATCAAAGGTTGGGGGAGAGCAGTGGGAGAGGCGTGTCCTCATCTGTGGTCCGGGCAGGAACAGGCAAGAAGGCGCAGAAAGGGATTCCAGAAAGGCCGTGCCAAAAAAGATTGAGCTGCCGCAGCGCAGCTCTTTATATAGTTCGCCCACGGAATGGCCTGAGCCAATCAGCTTTCAGCCCAATTGTCCAACCAGGAAGGGTTTTGTACAAACATGCAACCAAGTAGATTTCTAATTTACAAACCAGATATTCAAACGCCATTTTCCCAGTTTGGGAGTTTTTACCAATTTCCTCCCAATTTTTCCCTACATATCCCTCTTTTTCTTTTAATTTTTTAATTTGATGGACATGTTCTCTGAATAATTGTACTGTTATAGAGTTTTAGGTCCTGATCATTTACATCACATTTTACATTTCGAACTCTCCTGGTGACTGTACATACGATTATAATCATAAGGCATACAGCAATAATCATAACATATAACAGAGCAGTTTTAAAAGTCTTTTAACAATTCCCTGGAGCAAGGCCAAGGCTGGTGAGTCTTGCCATGGTCAATGTTGTCTAACTGGTACCCAAATTCCCTTTCTTACACATAACAAATAGATGTTCTCTTTTTTATAGTCCATACTCAGAGGTATTTACACAGGCATACAAATTACATTGTCTACAAAAGATTGACCCATCCATCTTGTTCCATTTTGTCTCCCCTCTTAACATTACATATAGGAGTCTTACACAAGTTCTTAATTTCATTCTAGCCTTTTTACCAGGATCTGAAGTGCTGACTGCCCAAGGAGGTCTAATTGTAGCCATCAACTTCCACAGGTGTACTTGTGGAGGTGCCTTTTCTGTTACCTGGAGTGAAGGTGGGATTAGTTTGTAGTCCGTACCATACTTTTAACAAAGCTTGTGCCAATTCTATGAGCTCTTTCGTTAAACCTGTGTGTTCCTACCCCATTATTTTTTCTTGGGGACTTCCATGAACACCCTCATTTTCTTTATGTAATTACTCTATTTATATGGGCTCTGATCCATGCCTTTTGGCATCCAATGGCACCTCTTTGGCTTTCCTTGACCCAAATGACAGAACATACAATCTCTCCTTGTTTGACATTGGCCAGATCTTATTGACCACTGTCAAGCAGTGCCTTTCCTTTTCCCCTATATAGGCACATTTTCACTTCCCACGTTATAGTTTCTGATGACTTTTACCTCCTCCTCTGGCTTTAGTGGGCATCTTGGGTTGTAAGGTCCCACTACCCAAGGCACTTCATTGGTATAAACAGTTACCGGTGCGTCGTCCCAAGTGACCACCCTGTTGAGTGGTGGGTTGGGTACATACGCCCGATACACACAGCTGTTATTTATGGCATCATTCACCTGTGTTACATTTACCTCTATTACCATAATTGGCTCCGCAGCTGTTGCCATTGGCATGGCAGATGCTGCCAATGGAGCACCATTATTAACAGTGTTAGGGTACCCTTTACAATTTTTGACATTGCTCCCTATTTACTTTTAGTGGTCTCACCCAGTTTGGTGGTTTTTTCTGCTGCCGTTATTGCTTTTGGGTTCATTGTTTGAGCTGTCCTCAGTTTCACCACTCCCTCCGTTAGCCTTTACATTCTTCATGCCCCCTCTTCCGCGATAGTTCCCTGGGTGTTCAGAAGTTCGTGGCTCACTGTCCAAGTCCTTGTCCCCTTTTTTGGTGTTACTACCCTCGGCGTCCTTTGCTCTCCGGACATTTCGTGCCGGGATCCAAATTGGCTTGTCCTCCCCCTGTGGGAAAACACATGCCAAACCTCGGCCTTGGGTTAGTAACATGTTGGGCCCCCTCCACTTTCCAGTGAGAGGGTCCTTCCACCAAACCAAAATTTCTGGTGGCCTTGACATCTGTCCCCAGTCCTTTTTCACTCTGGGCCTATTTTCATGTTTTCTAATTTTAAGTATGTTGATAGTTGTCAAGGCTTTACCAAGTATTACATTTACATTAGGTGGGTACTCCTCTTTCCTTCCCCCTTTTTCTCTTTCTAATTGTTGTTTTAAAGTTTTGTGGGCTCTTTCCACTATGGCCTGTCCCTGGGGGTTATAGGGAATACCTGTGCTATGGGTTACTCTCACAATTGTTGATGCCATAAGGGCTCTCTTAGGCTCCTTGCCTTTTTTAACTCTTATTTTTTCCTCATTATCCATTAAGATTTCATAGCCTTTATAGAAAGAAGTCAGAAGAATATCCTTGACAAATGTTGACTTAGTAGGAACGTTAATTTTTAAAGGCATTTTGTTACTATCGAAGATGCAAACTTATACAATGTTATTGAATTAATTTCAATAGGAACATCAGCAAGGGCCTTTTGGCTCCAAGGTTCCTTTTCCCAAAATTTACAATTTGACAGATTTAGACTGAAAATCATCTTCTGACATTTCTTAACATATGTCATCTGATTGTAATTTCCATCAATCCAATCTATTACAGAAGCAATACCTTTTGAATATGGCTTTATATTGTTCATATATCGAATATCTATTGCACCTAGAGTGGTCTTTTCTTTTAGGTATGGTTGGAAACAATCCATACAAAACTTGTGCTGACAAGACATTACATCTAACAACTTGTCCTTAGAATATCGTAAAAGGCACCAAGAGCATTTTACAGTTGATTCGTTAACAAGAGTTAACCCATCATTAGAACATACACCTTTGACATTTATCATTTTGTCCATTTCACCATTGAGCTCCTTTGACTTACATTTGAGCTTTTCTGTTTTATATTTATTATCTTCAAAATTATTATTCTGAGAAATGTCATCCTCTAAACAATTACCCAATCGATCCTTTTGATTTGTTTGTACAAAACAGATCTTAACTAATTGATGTTCCTCCTTTAACATAGGTACTTTGTCAGATCCTGTCATTTCTGATTCTTTGTTACTCAAAGATCCCAAATTTTTCAGATCATTACTGGAGCCTGTATTACTCGCTGAGGCATCAGTTTTGAGTTTCAGTTCAGCCTCCACAGGTACAGTCCAGTGCAGCTGGAGCCTGTTCCTGTCTCTTTGTGGCTTTTCCTTTTCCTTGCTCTTGTCCTTATTTGTATTTTCAGGAGGTCTCTGTTTTATCTCCCTCTGCGGCCTTTCTCTTTCCTGGTCCTTGACCTCACATTGGTCCTCCAGAGGTCTCTGTTTTGTTTCTCTGGGTCTGGTCGCTATCTTTTCCTGTGGCCTTTCCTTATCCTTCCTTTGTGGCTGGGCTAGAAGGCGCCCAATCCGAAGTTTAAAGGCTTGTGGAGGGGTGTGCCATCCCTATGGTAGCTGG
>VMDO01022016.1:0-19496 GCA_007922755.1 Pedetes capensis
CATGGGTATTTTAATTGAAAAATATCTTTAATGTAGTTACGTTGTTGTTATTGTTGTTAGGTGCCATGAGTTGGTGTCTGACTCATAGCGACCCTATGTACAACAGCTAAAACACTATCGTCAGTGCTTCTTTGCTATTCATAGGGTTTTCAATGGCTGAATGTTCTTTGGGAGTGGGTTGCCAGGTCCTTCTCCTAAGCCTACAGCACCTGATGTTCCCAGGCAGTCTCCCATCCAAATACTAACCAGGCCCAATCCTGCTTAGCTTCCGAGATTTGATGGGATAGCATGCCACAGTAGTGTGGCTACAGTAGTTATAGTACATATTTTAGTTAAAAAAGAAGAAAATGGCCAAATAGCTGAGGAAATTCTAGAGGAAACTGAGGAAGAGGACAGAGAGGGTATCATTCAGAATGCTAGAATCTGAGGGTCATGTTTTGGTAGGAGTTATCATCCTCCAAACAGGAACATTTTTGAGAGTAGAAAAGTACACTGGTAAGTATTACACCAGGGCAACAGGTGTGAACTGGGACAGTGTCAGGAAACATCTAGTCAACATAGATTTAAAGGAACTGAGGAAAGTGACCTGAATTGCTTATGAAAACTGATAGGAAACAATAAAGTTCAGTGCCAAATGTAGACCCAAATTCCTAGGGCCAAAAGGCAATTCCCAGAAACTGAGGCCCTGTAACTAAACTATTTCCTGAGTACTCAGTTGGCTCAAGAACATGCCTTACTACTCATCGAGAAGGTAAGGAGTTCTAGAATGTTGTCGGAGCAGAGCATACATTCCCAGTCCTGGAGCTCACGTCAGCAGAAGTGATCCATCCAAGCATTTACTAGCCTCCTCTGAGCAGGTATGGTTTGTTCTAGGCACTGAGAATGTAGCAATGATGAGACAGCCTGAGTCCCTGATTTCCTGGATCTTATATTCAGTTGGAAGTCTGGAAAACAGACAAATGAACATACAAATCACACAAGAGGAAACGTTCTTCAAAGAAAATGAAATAGTGCAATGTTGAATGTGACTAAGAGAAGCAAATGGGACAGTGACTGGGGGAGGCCTTCTTGAGCCCTGATGTTGGATATCTGGGGAAAATAGGTTCTTAGCAGAGCCTAATGAGGCATCAGAAAGAAATATGCCCTGTGGCTGCAGATACATAGGGAGGGAGGAGACAATGTGAGAGCAATTGTGCGGCAGGGAGCAGGAGCTAGATGGGGGGGGGGGGGTATAAAAAACTAATTCTAACCCTGGTGGGGGATTTCTCTGAACCTAAATTCTGATCATAAAATTGGAACCAATAGCACCTCCTGGGGCTGTATGAAAGTTTAAATGAGAGCAAATGTAGCTGGGCGTGGTGGTACACGCAGGTAATCTCCAGTACTCAGGAAGCTGAGGCAGGAGGATGGCAACTTTAAGGGTAGTCCTGACTACATAACCCCAGTCTCAAAAAATTAGTCAATCAATAAGAGCAAATGAAAGAACAAAGCAATATTATTTTATCTTCCTCAATGGAAGAAAACTAGGGCTAAAGAGCTAAGGCAGGGGATCTACCTTAGATTTGTGTGTTTAACGCAGAGAGATCAGCCTTTTTCCATAAATCAATCTGACGTGTTCTCATACATGAACACACATGCCCTTCATTCCGGGTGTTTATGAAAACTTTAAGAACACCATCTGTTTTCACTGCCTTGGCTTTTCACATCTGCTCAAGTCTCTTGTTTGGTCTGGGTGGAGAAGGTCAAGTCAAAGCTAGGGAAATTACATGGAGAGTTCTAAAACATGTAATTTGCCTACTGCCACTCCATGGTTGGACATTTTAAAAAAGGAACCTCTTAAATTCTTTTGTAACTAGCCTAAGTTACAAAGCAGAAGCTATTCAAGTGCTTAAATGTTGGGTTAAAGATGCCCTTGGAATAAGGGATGCTTTCATAGATACCTCTCAGATTTTGGTAAATTATTACAAGTTCTAAGTTGGTAATTAAGCAACATGATTTTATTGAACATTTACTATATGCCAAGCACTGTCTTTGTCACTAAGGACAAAGCCATGAAGATAATAGTAGCTCCTGCTCTCATGGAGCTAAACAATCCAAATGGGAACTGATTCAATAAAGATTTAATCGATGAGATTTTGGTCGATCCCCTACCTCTTGCCTTTTCATCATAAGAATGAAGTATGCTGGAAATTGTTTTCAGCAAACATAACAGTAATATTAAAGTGCCTAAATGGGCATTTTCTTTTAAGAAAAAATTTTAACTTAGAATTTTTCTCCCAATTCATTAAAATTCTTTGTTTTTATGCTATTAGGAATATATATTTAATAAAATATAAAATAAAATTAAACATATGTTTATGTTAGTTTAAGAGGATTATGAACATGATTCTCAATTTGGCTGAATATTAGGCTCACTTGGGAAGTATTTTCAAAATCTTGATGTCTATTTCCCAACCCCCACCCCCAGAACAATAAAATTGGAACCTGAGGGGACAGTAGCATCCAAGGATGAACTGTTTAAAGCTCTGTAGGTGACTAGAGTGTGCAATAAGGGTAAGAATCAAGCACAGTGACATTGAAATCTATCAGGTACATATAGGAGGAGTAGAATAAGTCTGGGACAATTTTAAATTGTATTTCATTTCATTTCATTTCATTTCATTTCATTTTTTGCTGTACTAGTGGATTGAACCCAGGGCGCTCAACCACTGAACTGAACCCCTAGCCCCTTGTTCATTTTTTATTCTGAGACAGAGTCTCAGAGTAAGTTGTGCAGGCTTCCTCTGGCTTCAAACTCGTGATCCTCCTGCCTCAAGCTCCTGAGTTGCTGGGATTACAGGTGTGCATCAGGGCTCTGAGCAGTTTGGAGGAATTATGTGAGTATATGCCTGCAGCCCTACCACTGTGGCATCCGATCTCTAAAGGGAAGCAATGGAAAAGGAGGTTGGGGTGGATGGTGAGTGAGCCACCTACAGTGTTTCTCACTTTTTAGCTCAATGAAATCATAGGCCTGAAAGCAAAGGAACAGGTGACAGCCTTCTAACCCAGGTGAGTGTAGGCCAGGCTCTGAGGGTGTGGCTGATGCGGCTAAACATCTGTTAATGACAAAGGCACTTAGGGCCTAGAGCTTCAGCCCAAAGCCCTGAGACTGAAGATTTCTCCAGAACAACACTTGTGTGGCAATTGCTCTTCTGTCCTCAGGATAAGAGGCAGGGGTTGGGGCTAATTTCCCCAGGAATGATGGGAAATGTAGGCCCAGGCCCTCCCAATCTTGGGAAGTAGGCTATTTTCAGTTAACCTTCTCCAGGAATGGTGGGCCCCGCCCTCTGTGTGCACTTGATGTAGAGCAGCTGGTGGTTACTGATGGAGACTGAACATGTAGCCAAGAGCCAGCGCTAAACTTCAAATACCACTGGCTCATCTAAGTGTGGGTGTGAGCTAAAAGGTCACCCTGCCAATAAATAACTGCAACGTTCTTTTGAAGAGGAAACACACAAGGACGATGTTCACTTTTCTGGAAATTGTGATTAGAAAATGCAAAGAGGTCAAGGCACTAATCCAGAGCTGGTAGAGAGGAGGACCAGGCCCTACTTCAAGTGCCCACAGAGCCCCTGCCCTGCTAAGCACGGGGCCAGAGCCCTGCTAGGAAATGCGAGGCTGTCCTTAGTCTTTCTCCCAACTTGGCTGCTGGGGGTAAGGGAATGACCTGGGGATTCCCCATCATTCTAGAACTCTTGAGTGACCCCTCTGCAGCTCCTCCAAAAGGGGATTTCCTAGAATGTTCCCATGCCCCCAGCAAGTCTCTTCTTTAGCCACCCCCAGGCTGCTTGTAGTTCATGACAGAAATGGCATCTGGTGACCCCACAGGTGAGAGTGACTTGCGAATATTAACATTCATGTTTGTATGAAATGGTGAAAGAGGGAAGGTGACATGGGAAAAGTAACAAGGCTAGGGCAGGAGATAATTATCAAATTTTGTTGGGTTTAAATGGACTTCAAAGGCCAGAGAGGTGGCAGGGCCTTGCGAAGCTGACTGCCCCTATTCCAGTCCTAGTGCTGCAGCTTACAAGCTGTGTGACCCTGAACATATCACTTAACTTCTCTGTCTCTCAGTTTTTACTCTTCTTTAAAAGGGGATAATACTATCTACACGCAAGGTTGTGCCAAAGATGCACTGTGATGATAGCCCTAAAATACTTAGAAGAGTGATTGGAGCTGAGTGTGGTGGCACATGCCTGTAATCCCAGCACTTGGGAAGCTGAGGCAGGAGGATCGTTAGTTCAAGACCAGCCTGGAGTACATAGTAAGACTCTGTCTGGGGGGAAAAAAGTAAGTAAATAAATAAATAAATAAAGTTAATTATTATTAAGTCAGGTTAGGCTGTATTGTAAAAACAAAATTAGCTTCTACTAATCTTTCTCGTATAAATTGAGTCTACACTTCTCTGCCCTATGTGCGGGGTTGGGGGTGGAGAAACACGGGCGCATCTCTTCTCAATTTGCTAATACCTCCAGTAGCCAATTTGGTATCTGAAATATTTGAGAGTTAAAGGGAGCCTGGACTCCTGGGCCCCTAACCCTGTGGTTTTCAGCACTCAATGCCTGTTAGACTGACCCCTTAAGGAGCCTTCTCCACCCCAATGCCCAGGCTACACCCAGACCTATTCAATCAGAGCCAGGCAGCAGTATGGCTGAGACTCTCAAGAGGTCCCAATGTGTGGCTAAGGTTGAGGATCATTTGTTTTGGCCCAGTTGTCCTGTTTTAAAGTGAAGCAACTGAGGCTCAAAGGGAAGGCCAGTCACTGAGAGTCACCCAGCCAGGACTAGGATCCTGGACCCCTGTGAGCGTCATTACGTGTCCAGAGCCTGGCTCTGCGTTGGAGGAAGGCCTAGCCCCGAGCTAGCCCTCTTCCAGAACAGCTGGACGGGGGCTCCAGCTTAGAGGAGGAGGCAGATGTGCAGCTCTGTGACTGGAAGTGTGTGGCCAAGGCAGGATGCTAGTATTGTGTTGTGTTGTGAAAGATCACCAGAACCAAGACCCAGCTATCTCTTGGGTGACAGAGGGCACTTAGGACTTCTCAAAGTCTCCTGGACACCTCTGCCCACTCGCATCTCCTAGCTGTCAAAGGAAGCAGACAGACGAGGAGAAAGTACCCCGACCTAAGCCAAGCCCTGCCCCAGCCCCTTCTCAGCTATGGGTCTTTGAATCCATCACTCAAAGTTTCTGAACTGAGAAAACAAGTGTCTTGAGGTGAATCCCGTAGCACTTTCTCCTCGCTGCTGCTGCTACCAGCTTGTGCTTATCTCGGAGGCTACAGATTCATACCAAGGTCCCCGTTGGCCTCATCAGTAGACTGGAGATAATGACAGCCCCTGGCTTCCTGTGTCCATCTCAGAGGGTTATTGTGAGGAGCCTGAGGGACCTATGTGAGTTCCAAAACAGTACCCTCCAGTTCCCTGAACACCCAGAGCCAGGCTCCTCCTCCCTGACTGTACCAGGTGTGCTTGGGAGAAGCGAAGAAACTTTCTTCCCAGATCTTATCTCATCCTCCTTGCTGCGTTCTGGGTTCTAGGGGGTGCAGCTGTCGTCCTTCTGGATAAGCATCTGCTCTCGGGGCCACTTTGGCAGCCATCCCCTTAGCTGTGTGAGCCCTCCCCAGGGCACAGCTGCCCCGAAGAGAGTCAGAGTGGACTGAGCCATAGCAGGCAGGATGTGGAGGGATGAGGCCCTGACCAGCCACTTCCTCCTGCAAGGGAAGTCAAACCCTTTCTCTAGCGTGGAGCGTTAGGCTGGCTGCAAGGCCGCTGGAGGCAGGCGGGGAGGCGGGGCTCGCAGGAAGCAGCCTGGCTTCCCAAGGTAAAGCCCAGTTTCTTGTCACTGTGGTTGTTTTCTGGTTAGAAGCAGCAGGCAGTGGTTGCTCCGGCCTTCTAGGGCGCCGGGATGTGCAGGCCAGGGAGGTGGCCAGAGGAGCAAGTTAGAGAGCTCAGCAGGGCCTGCTTGGGAGGAAGGCCCGTCACTTCCCGAAAGCCCGGCCTGCCTCTAGGCGGGGAGAAGGTCAGAGCCGGCCCACCCGGCCCCTCCCTGCTGCCGCGGGGTTTGCCCAGGCTCTTTGGAGCACCGAACTTACAGTAAATGTTGTCACCAGTGGAAACTCTCAGAGGGGGCGAGGAAAGGGGCTGGAGGAAGAGGCCAGCACTCCAGGCCCCCAGTTCCCGTCTTACTAACGCCCCTCAGTCTCATCTCGCTGCTCTAGCTTACCTTTCGGTAAAGGGAGCTCGCCCTCCCTCTAGGATGCGCAGGAAACAACCCAATGATGGCCACAGTTGGCAGAAGCCGCAGCAGGGGCTCTGACTCCACCACCAGGGCTTCTGGGATCTCCCACCCTGCTCTAGGGATGAGGTTTCCCTATGCTCCCAGCTGGGCACATTAGCTAGCTCCTAGCGTGTTCAGATGTGTCAGGCTGAGGCTGAGCCAGTTGGTACATGTCCTTCAAAATAAGTGGAAGCTGGCTTTAAAGCCAAGGCCACAGTCCTATACTCCTCCACGGCTTAAAAGAAGAAACTCCTGGAGTTAAGGTTCCCAGGAAGGGCCGTGTAACTGCCAAATTCCATCTAACTCATTAACCTTCAGATCAGGCTCCTGATGGCTTATTCAGGGAACATTTTAAACATTTTTATCTTATATCTGCTAACTGCCCACAGTATTTTTGAGTTAACAGCATCATGCCATCAGCTGATGTTATCAGTCAATAAACAGTTCAGTAAAATTGATGTGGCAGACACTTAATGGGCACTTCATAAGTGCTTGGATAATTTAAAAAACTTTTAATATCATATTTAACCAGAGTTTTCAAATTTGTCTGTTTCTTTTGTTTTTGTTTTTGTTTGTTTGTTTGTTTGTGGTACTGGGGGTTGAACCCAGGGCCTTGCACTTGCATGCTTTGTAAGTGCTCTACACTGAGCTGTACCCACAGCCCACTTTTTCTTTTCTTTTCTTTTCTTTTCCTTACTTTTTTTTTTTTTTTTTTTTTTTTTTTTTTTTTTTTTTTTTTTTTTTTTTTTTTTTTTTTTTTTTTTTTTTTTTTTTGAGACAGGGTCTTGCTAAATTATGCAGACTGCCTCTGGTCTTAAACTTGCGATCCTCCTGTCTCTGCCTCCCAAGCTGCGGGGATTACAGGTGTGTGCCACCGTGCCTGGCTCAGACTTGTCTGTTTATTAGAATGACCTGGGACTCTTGTTAATAACTCAGACTCTCAGGACTCCCCCCAGTCTCTAGATTTCTGGAAGATTCTGAATTTTTTAACGAGCCCTCAAATTAATATTTATTTATTTATTTATTTATTTATTTATTTAGCAATACTGGGGAGCTGGGAGTTGAACTCGTGGCCTCATGTACGCTAAACAAATGCTCTACCACTAAGCTGCACCCCCAGTTCATTTTTTCTTTTTTATTTGGAGATGGTCTCACTAAATTTCTCAGGCTGCTTCTTGCCTCAAACTCATGATCCTCCTGCCTCTGCCTTCTAAAACGCTGGGACTGTGTGTGCCACCACACCCAGGCTCTCAAATTAATTGTGATGATGTGGCAAATGCTGACTTAAACCAAGTAGAACTAGAAAAGTAAGACCTGGTTGGTTTTTGAACTGAAGTATAATTTATTTGCATCTCCAGTGTCATTTCCCCCCCTTGTAGGTACCAATGCTTAGCAGAGTTGGTCTGTTTGATCAAGTCAAGGAATGTGAACCTTAAAATCACATTAAAAATGCAATTCCTCGGGGCTTTCTGAAAGCAGGACTGTTTCTCAGTAACTTCTAATTACTGGAGTATAATTGTTGCTTAATAAGTGATGTGGTCAGAGTCAGTGCGCCTTACCCTGAGTTTTCCTGGTTAGTGGGTATCTGATGGTTCCTCATGCAACAGGGAAAAGCTTTTCTGAACAAAGGTTCTGTGTTTCTATACAGGCTTTGGGTGCACTGAGAGTACAGGATTCCCCTTATGCAAGGTTTCACTTTCCATGGTTTTAGTTATCTGCAGTCAACTTTGGTCTGAAAATATTAAGTGGAAAATTCAAGAAATAAATGATTCATAAGTTTTAAATAACTTTTATTACAGTATGTTGTTATAATTGTTCTATTTTATTATTACTTATTGTTAATCTCTTACTGTGCTTAGTTTATAAATTAAATTTTGTCATAGGTATATATGTACAAGAAAAAAAGATAACACATATTGGGTGCTATGCAAGGTTTTGGAAATGTCTTGGAACATATCCCTGAGGATAAGGGGGACCTACTGTACTATAAAACTCACCCTTGAGTGGGCAGAACAGAGTGGAATAGACCACTGTGGCTGTCTTTGACCCTTTAATATTTATAAAGACCCTAAATGTTCTAGAATCTAGGGCAAGTAGACAGTTAACAATGAATTCTGTTTGGAAGTCCAAGAGAGCATGTGGAGAACACAGGGTCCCGCAGAGTAGAAAGAAGCAAAATTAGTATAAGATGTTTTCGTAAACTCTTTCCATTTTCTCAGAATCTGGCCAGCCAGCTGGCTTCCCTTGACTTGTGCTTGCTACTCTCAACCCATAGACATGCTCATGCCCATGCACACAAAAAGGCACACTCACACACACACCTTGGTGAAAGTTGTTCTGGTATTGTCCCCACCAAAACTCCTGTGAGATTTGGTCCCCAGTATTACAACAGCATTGAGGGGTGGTGGGACCTTTAAGAGAGGAGTAGGTCAAGAGGGATGAATGCATTTCTCACTTTCAAGAGATTGGATTGGTTATCCCAATAGTGGGTTATTATAAAGAGACTAGTACCTCCCCTCTGGCTCTCTTCCACACTCGCTCACTTCCCTTTCCACTTTTCTACCATACATGGAGGAGCATGTGGTCTTTAGCCAAGCAGACGTTCTTGAACTTCCAGAACAGTGAGCTAAATTAACCTCTGTTCCTTATAAATTTCCTAGCCTCAGGTATGTCATTATAGCAACAGAAAATGGACTAATACAGACTGAACTATGTGAAATTGCTATTTTTATAGATTGAAACAGACAGCTATCAGCAGTTTCACATGGTCCAACCTAATATCCATGCATACACATGCGCACACATGCACACTGATGTAGTTGTACCCATATATACATACAAACATCTGCACACATTCACATGTGCACAAACATTCTCTGATGCATTTCTCCATGGCTGTGCTAGTGAAAAACTAACCTGGCTTCCCCTAGACCCTTCCCTGCCCCTCCAACCTTGCTCCCTTCCCTGACATTAATCACTAATGCCAATCATCCCCCTCACAGGAGAGTGAAGACCTAGAGAAACAGAATGCAGCTCTGCGCAAGGAGATCAAGCAGCTCACAGAGGAAATGAAGTACTTCACATCAGTGCTGAGTAGTCACGAACCCCTGTGCTCAGTGCTGGCCACTAGCACCCCTTCACCTCCTCAGGTGGTGTACAGTGCCCACACCTTCCACCAGCCTCACGTCAGCTCCCCACGCTTCCAGCCCTGAGCTTCCAAATGAGTGGAGAGCAACCCCACTCACCCCTGCTGCTCCCACAGGCCTCTGGAGGGGCACACAGACTGTGGCCAGGCTGCCCTTGTCCCTCAGAGCCCTCTCCCCACCTGGAAACCTGGAGGCAGAGGCCTGGACAAGAATTGACCAGAAGGACTATAATGGCCAGACGGGTGTGAGGCTTCCCAGCAGTGAGGAGCCAGTTGGCATGTGCCGGACCCCCATGTGGGTGGAAGACC
Organism: Pedetes capensis; assembly: GCA_007922755.1. NCBI lineage: Eukaryota > Metazoa > Chordata > Mammalia > Rodentia > Pedetidae > Pedetes > Pedetes capensis. Next base: position 9,767 of record VMDO01022016.1, read on the forward strand.
AAACTCCAGGACTGTCAAGCACGAAGCCCAAGTCCCATGGCACAGAGGGAAGAGGGCAGGGGAGGGGTATTTTTCTAAATAAATGTTTTAAAAGAAACCAGGTTCACCAGGTAGTTTCCCTCTTTTCCCCTGTCTGCATTCTGGAAACTCCACCTTCTGTGATGTTGGGACATTCCTTTTCTTCTTGTCTTCAACTTCCCCCTCTGAGTTCTGGAGATTAAGCTAACATCTCTTCGTTCCCAGGTTTGCTGATCTACTTGGGAAGCTGGGCTTTTCTCAAAGCATTCTCAGCTCTCCTTCCAGTTCCTTTGATTTCCTTCCCCAGATTTGCTCACCATGACCTCCCATCTTTCATCTCTCCTTGCCTCAGGATTTCTAGATTGTGAGCAGGTCATTGTGTCATCTGAGAGAGGGCCCAGTACAAGATGCCATCTGGAGAGATGGAAGTCAGGTAACTCCATCATCTCCCACTGAACTACCCAGCCAGGTGTTCCATCCACATAGACAAGTCCCAGGAATGCTGTCCCAGGCCCCATACCTCACATTCTATTAGCTCTAGAGGGATTCCCCTGATGACAGGTCTATATGCCCATGCTGATAAAGAGGACATGTCTTTGCCTGCCTCCACGAGCCTCTGCAGGCTGCCATCTGAGCACTCTGAGTGGCTCAGGCAACTCAGAATTGTCTTCAGTTTGGGCAGAGGCTGCAATCAGTGTCCACTCCCTCCTCAGAGGTCCCCAGGCTGAGTGCCTGCTGGCCTGTACACCACCAACTGCCTAAAAGTGAAGCAGCCACCTCCGTGGAGGCTGCAGTGGGCCCTTTCCACATTTGTGGCCTCTGCTAAGCTGAATGGGGACCAAAACAACAGAGATCATGGTGCCAGTCTTCTTTTCCAACCTCCTCAGGGAAGCTCCTCATCCCTTGGTCCCTCAAAGGGACAGCCACTGCCCGCTGCTTCCCTGGCGGCAGTTGTGCTCAGATGACAGAGAAAGAGGCTAGCATCCTTCCTAACCTGCTAGCCAGCAGTTCTGGCTCATTTAAGGCCAAGTTTCAACTCTGACCCTCCCGCCCAAATCTCTCCTACCCTCTGGGATAATGCCAGCGTTGGGCTATTATGACTATTAAACTCCATAGAAAGCTGAGAAAACTGCCCCCAGGACATGAGGCAGATGTGACTTCCTTGTGGTCCATCTCTGAGAGGGGTCCAACCAAACAGCCTCTGACACACACTGTGATCACTGGGGCTCTGGCCAGCATGGCCACTGCCCATGCACAGCCAGGGTGTGGAAGCCCAGTTGAACCAGTAACTTTGAGCTGGGTGAGACAGTTTAGAACACCTCCCCCTGAGCACTCACTTTTCTTCCAACAGTGAATCTGTAGTCCTAGCTTTTGTTTTCCCACCAAGATTGTGAATGGGGCTCTTCTAGGCCAGATAGTCCAGTGCCCTAAGTGTGTGGTGAGAAGGATCTCTCTCATCAGTCTCTTTTAGGACCTGGTCTTTGCTAGCAAATGCCCCAGCTAGCTCTTCCCCACTCTGCTGTTATCAGGCAGAGAAAAGAAACCCATCACTACAGATGTTGCACTCATGGAATAGAATACATCTTTCATAGATTAAAACACAGAACTTTAGGTCCAGCCTTCTTTGCAGCAGACCCTGCCAGGGCCTGGCCTTTCTTTGGCAGGCTTCCTTCCAGTTAGAAATTTTCCCCCTACTCCTGCTGTAGCACTGTGATTTTCCCCCAGAAACCCCCCCAGAAGCCACATGACCTGTGCCAGGCATCCTCTGAATGACACTCAGGGCCAGAACTAGAAACACAGAGCTCACGTGCACTGCTCCCATCTCTCAGCAAGGACTTCTCTTCCCCTTTCATTCTCTACTTTCTAATGAGCCCGGACAGTTCCACTTCTCCTTTCTGATCAGCCTGGTAAAAGCAGCAGAAGGCTGAGGCTGGAGAAATGACTTCTTCTCTACACAGAGAAATTAGGCAGCCATGAACAGATACTTGAACTTCCAGAGCTTTGACTTTGGATGTCTCAGCCTCCTATCCATGACAAAATGGCTCCCCTATGCTGCTGGACCAGTTGGCCCACACTTAAATGCCTTTAGGTCTAGGCGGGCAAACACTAGAAATGTATAGAACTCACAAGATGTGTGACAATTGGGAGTGGTGGAGGATATGGCAAACTCTCAAGTGCACAGCTTCCCTTCAGTTCTGTCCCATGGGGCCATGTTGGAATTCAGGCATGGTGGTTTCCATGTCTCCCAATTTGTCAAGAAAAGGTAAAATCAGAATGACTACATGAAATCTCTCAGATTTTATTTGTCTTGGGGTTCTTTGTTTGCTTTGTTTTGTTTTCTGGTGCTTGGGATTAAACCCAGGGCCCCCCACATACTAGGCAAGGGCTCTACCACTGAGCCACCTCCCGACCCTCAAATTTCCCAATTTTTAAAATACTCTGAAGACCAACAAAATATGTTTGTGGTCATGTCTGTCCCACTGTTTGCAGGGCCTGGAGCAAGAAGTCACATACCATACATCAAAATATTTAAACATTATAAATCAAATTTATAAATCAGTGACAAAATACATTAGCTCAGTTGGTAGAGTGCTGCTCTGCATTCTCTGAGGCCCTGGGTTCAATCTCCAGCACCAAAAAAATGTGAGGAGGACTTGGCAGCCCAATCCAGAAACAATCAGCCCCTGACAACACTATGAATAGCAAAGAAGCACTGACAATAGTGCTGGGCATGACAGTGTGGGGGAGTGTTTTGTTCTGTCCTACACATGATCACTATGAGTTGGACCCAACTCAGTCTCACCTAACAACAATCATAATTCCCTTGGCAAGATGACTCCATCACACCCTGAAATGCCAGTTTGGAATTTAGAATTCTTAAACACCTCAGGATTTCATATTAGCACCAGGTAGTGAGAGGAGAAAGACCCTCAGGCTGCATCCTGCCTGCATCTCATCCCTCCCTGGCTCTTCCTGCACCACAGCTGCCTCCAGTTCATGTTGAGGGCCACACTAGACTGCAAAATCAGGTTCCATCCACACTCCAGCCCTACAGCCAGCCAGCTCTTGGCCACATTGGGAAGTATCTGAGCACGGTTGCAACCCAAAAGATCCATTCAGCACTATTTACTCAAGGGATCCAGGTGGCCTGGGCACATGGAGATGGTCTAAAAGAAGCCAGAGGGCTCTGGGTAGGCATGTCTCCTTCATCCTAAGGACTCTTTACCCCATAGGTAGGGGCATAGCATGAAGAAGGTCAGGGCTAGTCCCTGTAATGCAAGGAATCCAGAGCAGGGACCTCTTTTGCATGACTCTAGGGGTGGCATTGCCAGTTTGTTACCCTGATCTATGTCAACAATGTCTCCTGGGAAAGCCTAGGCTACTGGAAGTCCCCACGGAACAAGAAATGGCACAAAACATCATTGTGCTTGTCTATCACCTCGACCTGTGGGCTCCCGGGTAGGTTTGCTCCCTACCTGCTGTCCTCACCATTTATCTCTTACTAACAATGTTATTCCCTGAACAAGTGGCGAGGCAGATTACGAGAAAGCCAGATTTTTGGTCCTTGGGGTTGAGAAGTGTGGGTGGAGAGAGAGGGAGACAAAGTAAGCTCAAAGGTCGTGGGGTTGCTGTCAGCAGGACCCAAATTTACCAGCAATGTTTATTAATACCGCCAGCCCCTGTTGCAGTGTGGCTGTGGCTTTGCGGTGAAGGAGGTGAGGCAGATGGGTGCCCCACTTCTTTGGGGGACAGACAGGCTATCTCTGTCCTTTTGAGCTAGGGACTGAGACCAAAATCAAGGTAGGAAAGTGTCATACTCTTCTATCTCAACCAGAGGGCATTGGCCAAAGGAATGAGTTCCTAATGGTAGCATCTTAGGCCTTGCAACAAGTATGTAGAGGAGATATTTGGTGGAATTCTGGCCATGAGAATGACCACTGGATGCACTGGCCTCATGTGAGTGCCAGGCAGATGGGAAATGGGGTAGAAAGTGACAGAGATGTCATCCTCCTAAAAATCTTATTTTTTAACCACTTAATTTGTGCTTTGAGTTAATCCCAGGCATTAAAAATAAAAACCCAATCCTGGTTTGAACAATCTACCAGTTGACAGAGATAAGGAACCCTCTCCCGCAGGAATTTAATGGGGAAATCCATGCAGATGAATGCCATTGCTGCTCAGGTCTGTCTGACTTCCTCTAGATCTCTGTAGAGAGACTGTTGGGCTTGTCATAGTACCAAGCACCCAATTTTAGGGCAGGTGGCACAGGCTAATAATTGCCCTGCAAGTCATCCTTGCTTTTTTCCTTACTACAGAACCCCTCATTTTGATGATGATGTACCCAGATAACAAGATTACATTTTCTAGGCTGTCTTGCAGGTAAAGATGGCCATGCGACATGGTTCTGATGGATGAGATTTAAGCAAAATTTGCTAGGTAGAGCTGTGGGAAAGCTCTTTAAAAGGTGAGACTGTCTCTGTTGGTGCCTGACTTTCTCTTAGTTTCTTCCTGGAAGGTAGATGAGATGCTAAGGGGGGGACAACCATTTTGGGATCATGAGCAAGCCATGTATAAGAAAGGAGGAAAAGTGATTCTGGATCCCTGCTAATACTGCAGAAATGTGATGAGGGTACAAGCTCTAGAAGGCCTGCCGTGGGACTTCTTTTAAGTCAAAGTGGAAAGAACTCATTTGGTTTCACCACTATGAGTATAATTAAGTATAGCTTAACCAAGGACCAAAAATCTGGCTTTCTCGTAATCTGCCTCGCCACTTGTTCAGGGAATAACATTGTTAGTAAGAGATAAACGGTGAGGACAGCTTAATTAAGTATAGCTTAACCTAATTCTGTTCCTGCAGGACCCGAAGGCATAAACAACCAAACAAGGAGTTTAAACCATCTTTTATGGCTCAGTGGTTCTTAACTAGGGATGATTCCTCTATATTAACCAGTTGTTGCTATAGCAGAAAAACCAACCCAAACAACTTATGAGGGAAAGGGTTTATTGGGAGCTCACCATTGGAGACTCAGTACATGAAGGAGGCAGGGCAGGCATGGTGACAGCAGGGCCTGTAGCAGGTGACCTCACAGTATGGTGGACCAGGAACAGAGATCTTGGCTGAAGATCTGGGATAAGAACACCCAAAGGCCTGCCACCAGGGAGCTACTTCTGCCAAGCCAGACCCACTTCCCAAAGTTCCACAAGCTCCCAGGACAGCACAACCAGCTGGCAGCCCGACAGGAGAGCACATGACCTTTGGGGGACACTTTATATTCAAGCAATGACACTCCCTCATGAGATGTTTGTCAGTGTCAGGAGACATTTCCAGTTGTGATGACTTGGTAGAGAGCTGCTACTGGCACTAACAGGTAGAAACCAGCAATGCCACTAAACATTCTATAAGGCACAGGGCAGATCCTGGCAGCAAAGAAGCATCCAGCCTCAAGTGCTGATGTACAAAGTTTGAGAATCCATGCAGCCAACTCTAGCACTTCCTGAGCACTAGATCATTAGCTCACCAATCCACCCTGATACCTTAATCCACCCCTTCTCTCTTGGAAACAAAGCCTGTGCCTTAGCCAGGCTAAAAACGTCACATCCTTGACCATATCTTACAGGTTACTTTACTCATTTATTTTTCATTCTTCCTCTACCTCATTCTCTCATCTGTTCTGTGGTCCATCAGCTGCAGCCCAGAACTATTCATTTTCAATAAATTCCCATAGAGATTCTAATATAAGAGATGTTTCTTCTTTAAGTAGCCTGAGAAGCCTAATATTTTTATACCTCTTCTTTATTTTATTTTATTCCACTTTAATATATATACTCTGTATTTACTCTATATACTCTATATTTACTCTATATACTTTAATATATATATATATACTCTACTTTAATATATATATTACTCTATAAATAAATTCAGTTTCATAAAAAGGTGAGTTGATTTCAAGAAAAATATGCTAAAAACAATAGTAGTTTAGGACATACCATTCTCATTAACATACACAGTATACTTGTTTAACTGCTTTCTACACTGTTGGAGTTTTTGTTGCTGTCTTGTTTTGTTTTGTCTTGTTTTGTTTGTTGGAGATAGGGTCTTACTATGTAGCCCAGGCTGGCCTCAAACTCACAGTTCTGCCTCATTCTCCCAAGTATGGGGATTACAGGTGTGTGCCACCACACTTGGCTACACTGATACTTTTTAATGTGCATAATAATGTGAGTAAAATCTCTTATGTGCTTTTTTAAATAAATAAGATTTCTTACAAGAGGTAGCCCAAACCAAGATTGGTTAAACCCTTCTTTTACTTAACACTACATATATTCAAATTCGCCTGCAGCTGTAGCATTGTGGCATCCGATCCCATCAGATCTCGGAAGCTAAGCAGGGTCGGGCCTGGTTAGTACCTGGATGGGAGACCACCTAGGAACACCGGAAGCTGTAGGCTTGGGAGAATGACCTGGCAACCCCCTCCCAAAAATCAATCTGCCATTGAAAACCCTATGAACGGCAGAGAAGCACTGACAATAGTGTTTCCCCCATTGTACAGAGGGTCGCTGTGAGTCGGATACCGACTCCACGGCACGTAACAACAACATATTCAAATTCATAAAGTTTGACAAAAATAGAGGATAAACACTAAATTTTGAAGGCCTAGGAGCATTCGTGAAAATCCACTTTGCTTTTTCTAGTAAGCATCTATGTCTGAACAGTTAAAAGCATCTTATTTCTCCACCATGTAGCATTTGCAAATACTGACCTCAAGCTTTCCAAACCATCTTGCAATTTTCAGCCACAGACATAGGTCCCCATTCCTAGAGATCAGCTCTTTATATCTGTGCCTTAAAGCCATGAAATTAGACTGAGAATCAAATCATTACCAGGCCACGCTTACCCCCAGCCTCACTTCCATCAGCGCATCTTAAGTGGAGTCAGCATTGTTCACATGAAATGCCTATTAACTGCCTGCTAGCATATGGCATGGTTGGGCTTCAAAAGACGCTCAGGTTCACTATTCAGATGAAGACCGGGCCTGGCTCCTGCTACTAAGTTTTCAAAGAGAGGCTCTTTACCCTGGACTCCCTTCCTGTCCTGTTAACACATACCTTCTCTTTAAATATCAGTTTAGGAGAGTTTTGCCTAATTTCCACACTAGATCAGAAGACTATAATCCTGTGTTTTTCTAGCACCACATACACTCTTTTCATAGTCATTAATACAAACTGAAATTTCACACTTATCTGTGTGACTTTGGTTAACATTTGTCTCTCTGACTGGACCACAAATTCCATAAGAGTATACATCTATTTTGCTCATATTTATATTCTCAGTATTGTGCAGAATAGCACAAAGCCTACCACACAATGGGAATCAATAAATATTTGTTGACTGGATGGATGGATGGATGGATGGATAGATGGATGGATGGAGCACAGGGCCCACCTTCTAGGAGTGTAAAATTCAAGATAATTCTTATTCTGACAATGGAAAACAAATTTGAAAATAAACATTTGACCAACATATGGGCAGTAAGAAGGGGCTGGGGTTTAGCTCAGTTGGTAGAGCACTGCACTGTACTCTGTGAGGCCCTCTGTTCAATCCCCAGCATCACAAAAATGGGAGAAGGACCTGACAATCCACTCCCAAAGCAATCCTGAAACAATCAGCCATTGAAAATCCTATGAGGGTTGCAATGAGTTGCACCCAATTCAACAGTACCTAATAACAACAACAACATGGACAGTAAGCGTAAACCAGATCTTTTAAGAGCAAGAATCAAAGAAATGGACTCATTCCTATGGAGATGATAAGGATTGGGGACAGGAGGCCCAGGTGAAGCTAGAGGAGGCTAGGGTAGTGAGCCATGTCTCCTGAGTCACATTGTTGTCTAGTTCTTGATCTTGTTTCTAGATGTTACCCATCAGACAAAGGCAAGGGCCAGGATCAAAGTAAAAGCAAGCTTAAGTCCTGAATAGGGCCCTGTAGGAAATCTACCTTCACTAGCCTCAGCCTCCATTCCGTTATTCCAAGCCCTGCTTCCAGGATGACATACAATAGAGGTTAGTCTGCCTGTCTTGGTGGCTGGCTGTGCCCCAATCCCTACAAACACACAAGCACCACCCACAAACCAGTCCTCTGAACCAGAGAGGAAGAGGACACATTCCTGGGCAGCCTCTGCAATTACACTCTCAAATAAGATGATAGCCATATTTGTTTCTCCCGAGACCATCAAGAGATGATGAGGAAGACAAGACGTCCACCCACATTATGGACAAAACCATCCAGAGGTGGCCAGCGGCAGGCAGCCAAATGGCTGTCCAAATAGGCTATTCGCAAAGCCCTGGGCAGGGATAGAGGCTGTCTGTCTTGTTTACTATCATTTCCTTAGTGCATAGCAGAGGAGGCCCTTAGTATCTACTTGTATGATTGATAAATGAATGTTAAAATGACACATATGAAGAATTCATTCATTTGTTTTTATTTTTTCAAGGCTTGTTTACTTTGGGTTGAATCTTGAGTCTGGACTATGACTAAAGTCATCTGTGGCTCCCTCAGGTTTGTGTTCAGTTGTTTATGGGAGGAGGTGGAGCGAGTTTTTAAAGCCTCACATCCTGAGGAAGCAGAGTTGAGTTCTGGTGGCCTGGAGAAAGTTATAGCAACCCCTAGGATAGGGATCTAACTCTGACTGGGCCTTACAACTTAGGGAAGAAGGCAGAAAGTCTCTGAACTGTCATTCAGAACAGGGATTCAGGTGATTAGAGTGATTGATTGATTGATTGATTGATTGATTTTTGCCATCCAGAATCCATTTCTCCTTACAATCAAACAACTTAATTTCCTTTTCAAGAATCCCCTCTTTCTGGGGCTCATGATGCCTTGACTTATGTGGCCAAGGTCCAACAATGTGATGCAGGCTGGGCCAATCAGATTCTCTCCTGGGCATTTGACTTGTGAGCAAAGCAAGAAAAAGACTCCAGAAATGGTTGGAGCCCCTCTACTCTAGCTGTGAAGCCCTGACCAGAGAATTCCAGTGGTGAAGAGCTGTTCTCATTCCTGCCTTATTCTAAATTTTGTTCTCCAGCCTTCTTTTGTATTCTAGGAGCTATACATTCTCCTTCCAACAAATGCATTTCCTGCTTAAGTCAGCCAGAGTGAGCTTCTGTTATGAGACCAAATAGTGGTGAATCATACTTGGGTTCTCCAGGGAGGGGTGCAGAGGTGAGGCACTGGATCCTGACTCTTGAGGACCCTCTCAGAGGGCTCTGGGGGTGCCTGCATGCCATCAGAAATGGGGCATTCAGCCAGAACTGCACCAGCTTCTGGAGTAGCCACCCTGGACATTACCTGACCCATTGCTGCTTTTGGCAGGAACTCCAGGCTCCGATTTGAACACCACCATAGGGAGTTACAACTCAGCCTCCAGCTTCCCTCTCCACCCTTTGTAGACCTCAGGTGCTATGGTTTAGAAATTGGCTTGAGTGTCCCCCCAGAGTTCCATGATTGAAGGCTTCATCTCCAAAGTGGCACTAGGGGGTGTAGTGGAACATTTAGGAGGTGAGGCCTAGTGGAAGCTCCCTAAGTTATTGTGAGTGTGTCCTCAAAGGGAATTGTGGAGCCCCTGTGGTCTCCCTCCTCTCTCTCTGCTTCCTCTGCTTGAGATGTGACTGCTCACTCTGCCATGTGGTCCCACCATTACCACCCACCACT
>VMDO01022016.1:19596-34431 GCA_007922755.1 Pedetes capensis
TCTTCCACTGGACTGCAGTCTCAGCCACTTTTTTTTTTTTTTTTTTTTTTGGTCAGGGTCTCCCTAAGCTATATAGACTGCTTTTGTCCTCAAACTCATAATGCTCGGGTCTCAGCCTCCCAAGTCACTGGGATTTCAGGTATGCACCACCATGCTCAGGTCCAGTAGTCTTTATACCTCTTCCCTCCTCTCCTTTTGCTTCCCAGCCTGTCCCTTCCTAGCCAAGGGCTTTGCACAGAGCAAGTGGTTCACACATATGAGATGTGATTTAAAAAAATAGAATGAATGTCTAAATTAAAATAATTTTTATAGTAGCCAGGCGTGGTAGTACTTGCCTGTAATCCCAGTGACTAAGGAGATGGAGGTAGGAGGATCACAAGTTTGAGGCCAGAGGTAGCCTGTGTAATTTACTGAGACTCTCTTTCAATGTAAGGAATAAAAAAGGGGCTGGAGGTGCAGCTCAGTGGCAGAGCACTTGCAAAACAGGCACAAAGCTACGGGTTCAGCGCCACATACACACAAAAAATTGTTACAGTAAAAGACACATTGTCATTAATCCCCTTTAAAATATTTCCCCGGACTTAAGACATGCTTATCCCATCATTCTTGCCACTTTCTGAAGCAGTTCTAGGAGTCTCGTGAATGTCTTTAGTTACACTGTCATTGCTGCCTTGATGTCCTGAATTGATTCAAAATGTCAACCTTTCATGGTCATTTTAACTTTTGGGAAGAGCCAGAAGTCTCATGGTGCTAGATCCAGTAAAAAGGGTGGATGAGGACTGTCATGTTTTTATTTGCCAGAATTTGCTGTACCCAAAGTAATGTGTGACATGGAGTGTTACCATGAGAGAGGATGAAACTAAAGATGCCCACTAAAGAGGACTTCCAGAACTGCTTCAGAAAGTGGCAAGAATGATGGGACACATGTGTTTGCAGACAGGGAGAACATTTTGAGAGGGATTAATGGCAATGTGTCTTTTACTGTAATAATGTTTTATTTGCAGTGCTGAGGATGGAATTCAGGGCCTCACACATGCGAGATAAGCTTTCTACCACTGAGTCACACCTCAGCCCCTATTAAATATTCACCATATTTTTCTTTTATTACATCTTGTTGTTGTTGTTGTTAGGTGCCGTCAAGTCGGTATCCAACTCATAGTGACCCTACATACAACAGGTGAAACACTATTGTCAGTGCTTCTCTACTGTTCATAGGGTTTTCAATGGCGGATTGTTTTTTGGGAGTGGGTTGCTGGGTCCTTCTCCCTTTATTACATCTTATATTTGTGAATATAAGCCCCCAGATAGAAGAAAGAAAATGAAGAAGAGAAGGGATAGGAGAAGGGGAAGGAAGGAAACATGTTGGGTCTGTTCTAGAAAAACTCTCACTATGGGCCTTCCCCTGCCTTCTCATTCACCCATGCCAAAGTGTTTATCTACATGCTCATTTGACATAAGCATTGGGAGTATGCTTGAAAGGAAAAAAAAAATGAGGTGAAAAATAATGGTGATGTAACAAGGAGGAGGGAGCCTATACTAGAGGTGGGATGATAGTGACTGCCATTGATCACTTACCTCATGCTCTGTTCATCCTATTGTTTTAGGAACTATTGTTGTCCCCATTTTACACATAAAGAAATAAACTTAAAATGGGTTAAGTGGAAACCAGGTTTGGTGGTGCATGCCCGTAATCCTAGCACACGGGAAGCTGAGGGAGGAGCATCTATTCTAGTTCAAAGCCAGCCTTATCTATGTAGTGAGTTCCAGGACAGCCTGGGCTACACAGTGAGACCCTGTCTCAAAAAACAAAAACAAAAACATAAAAAAACAACCAAACAAAAAACAAAACAAAATAAAAAACAAACAAACAAAAAAACCCCACTCCCTGCACTTTCCACAGCTCTTTCTGGGTTGTCTCTCTTCTCTCAAACCTAAGTCACCTGAAACATGGAAATCAGAGACTAAATTTTCCTTTTAGACCCAGTTCTTGGAATCTTATTGCAAATGGAGGGAGAATAAAGGGCCACCACCTAGAAGGCAGAGAAGAACCTGGCTAAGGTCACACTGTTAAGTGTAGACGTAAGACTTGGACCTCCCTTTGCTGCCTCCAAAACTTGGAGCCATATACCAAGCTTGAGGTCACTTAGGGGGAATTTCCAAAGTTCCATGATTACAGCTAGAGCTATGGGGACAGCAGGCCTGGTTTGGTGCTGCCACCTATTGACAAGAGAGACAACTGTGAAGACCAACCTTCTCCAAGTCTCTGCTGCATCCCCACTTCCCAGCCTAAGCGAGAGCTGGACTGTGAGTTCCACTTGGAGCTGGCCCTCCTTGGGCTTCCTCTCAGGGAGACAAATCTCCACAGATCTGCAGATCAATCTGATCTCTATACACAGCCTCTGAAGACATTCACTGTGAAGATCAAGGTGGATCGTATCCCCTTCTAGGGCAAGACCTCTGCCTTCAGGGTAGGTCCTGCTCAGCTCCATCCATCAAGCATTCACTAGCTCCCTGGTACCTCGTTAAAGAGCCACATGCAATTTCATCTGAAGCCCAAAGACATAGACATGGCTTGCTCAACTCCACAGAGCAGGGACTTGAACCTGATATTCAGATTCCAGCACTGTTCCTGTCCCACCACATTGCCCTGCCACCCTGCTTTCTCCCAATTGGACTCATCTCGTGGGACCTGTTTTTGTCAGCCTAGTCATCCAGATGTGATGACTCAAGTGTCAATGTGGGGCAAGGGGAGAAGGACCTGTGTCAGCAGGTTGGCTTCCCTGACCTTTACAGGAGCGAGGAGTCACCTCAATCTGAAACATGTGGCTGCCAAGTGATTTCAGTCTCAACTGAAATACAGAGCTGATCGCTGGGCAGATAAGCAGAAGCAATTCCCACTCCTTGCACTTTCCACAGCTCTTTCTGGGTTGTCTCTCTTCTCTCAAACCTAAGTCACCTGAAACATGGAAATCAGAGACTAAATTTTCCTTTTAGACCCAGTTCTTGGAATCTTATTGCAAATGGAGGGAGAATAAAGGGCCACCACCTAGAAGGCAGAGAAGAACCTGGCAATCCACTCCCAAGGCATGCCAAAACCGTCAGCCATTGAAAACCCTGTGAGGGTCACTATGAGTCGGATACCGACTCGACGGCACCTAACCCCCCGCCACACACACACACACCCACCTAGAAGGCAGGGCAGTCTCACTCAACATGTGCCTCACTCTACTCAAAATTAACCTAGTAATGTCTCAGCATACACCTCAAAGGTTGCCTTCAAAGTGTGCCAGGAAACCCACATTACAGTATGTGCTTCATAAACTGGTCACCCATGGTGACAACATAAACATGGCATGTATAGTAAGGGTAGATACCTGGTGACATGCCATAAGGTAGATTTTTGGCCTGAAATACATAAATTACCCATCTAAACCAGTGATTTTGTACATCTAGGGGACACTGGACAGCTTCGAAGATTTGATGTAAACTATAGACCTCCCCACCTCCTGTCCCTTTAAAAGAAACAAGTGTTCTCATCAAATTTGGGTTATGATTTCAGGGGTTCATAGACTCCTCAAATCCTACATAAACCTCTCAGTAAATGCCCTTCATCAGTCAGCACTGGAGTCCCCCAAGACTCAAGAAAAAAAGTGTGGTCCTGGGCAGACAATGCTGGATTATAGTGAGACTGGAAGAGATAAGTACCTCTCCAGTTGCCACAGTTTAGTGAGCCAAGAGGGTATTGTACTTGCTGGGAGGAAGCCCACTTGACACAGAGCAGAGTCTTTGACTTAGGGGCAATCTTGCTTTGTCAACACTCACCCAACGTGTCATCAGTAGGAAGCAGGAAGGACCAGGGATGAAGGAAGCAATGAGGTTAGGAACAGGAAGAAGATTTATGTTATGCACATTACCTGACAACAATTTTTTCAAAATTGTGGGTGTAATAGATTTTAAATAATACATTAAGATGTTCCTTTGGCAAAATGTTCCTGTTGTTCTTGTTCTAAAGTGGCTTAGGTCAAGTGTCTCTGACTGTAGTAAATGAATGATTACATCTTTGTGAGATGGCTGGCTGCCCATGGAACATGAACCCAAGAGCATAAGGACCTCACCCTCACCCCCACACAAACACACTTTCCTAAAAACAAATGACTTTTTTTTTTCTTCCTGGTCCTGGGGGGTTGAACCTAGGGTCTTGCACATGCTATGCAAGTGCTCTACCACTGAGTTTCACCCATAGCCCATTTTTTTTTTTCTTTCGTGAGACAAGTTTGCACGAAGGTTACACAGGCTGCTTCTGGGCTCTAACCTGCTAACCTCCTGCCTCAGCCTCCCAAGCTGCTGATATTACAGGCATATACTACCACGCTCAGCAGCCCAAATGACTTCTTTCATGCCTGGAGTAATATCTGAAATCCTATTCTTATACCTTTGCTCTTATGACCTAAGGTATTTATTAAAATCAAAATGAGAATATTCCTAGTAAGAGTAACACTTTGTCATAACAGTCACTTACACTGTAAACAATATTTTTACTTGCTCTTTCTCCAAAGATTTCTTTTTGGTTCCTAGGAGGATACAGAGGGAATAAGAAAGCTGGAGACTGGGTTCATAGTGTCGCTCAATGGTAAAGTGCTTGCCTTGCATGCATGAGGCCCCTGGGTTCAATCTCCAATATTACAAAAAAAAAAAAAAAAAAAAGGAAAAAAATAGCTGAAGACTGAAGGAAAGGTATGAGAAAGAGATATAGAGAGAGATAGATGGGAGGGTCACCAAAACCAAAATGAACATGTTGTGATTTCTAAAAAGATTGGTCTTTGTTTCAACGGAGGCTCAATCAGTTGAGTTTTTTGCCTCAAGAACAAATAGTGGACATCAAAACATTAGTCTGTCTTTGCCCCAACTTGTGTGTCAGGATTTAAGTGTTCTGAGGTGTGATTTTTATGTTACGAAGTTGGAGGGACCAATTTTTGGAGAAGGACATCGTGTTTGGGGGAGTGGTGGGTCAATGAAAAAAGGAATACCCTCAACTAGATGGATTGGCACAGTGTCTGCAACAACGGGGTTAAACGTAAAATAGATCGTGTGCCTGGCACAGTGTGTAGGAGTGTTTTGTTCTGTTGTATATAGGGCCGCTATGAGTTGGACCCTACTCCACGACACCTAACAGGTTCTCCCTATGCTTCGTTCATATTGCAGCTGTTGCTGCTATGTGTGGGAGACAGTGTGTGCACACACATGGGGCATGTCTGAAAGGCTGTGTGTTTGCAAGTCCAGAACAGAGTCCTATGTTTTACACACCAGGTGCCCGTGACCCCCTTGGCTTCTAACTGGCTACAAGGCCCCTTCCCCTATTGGCAGCTCTTGAACAATTGAGTCTCCTCCCCTGCTGCGTCTTTGGCTCCTCAGTATTCTCCATTCATGGACAGATTCATTCACTCATCGAAAATGCACTGAGCACTCCTGGGCCCAACTCCCCGCTGGGGATGAGGGACTGGAGAGGAGGAAAGCAGAGCCGGCCCTAGCCTGTGGGAGCCTAAAACCCATGGGGGAAACAGCACCAAGAAAGAGATCCTCCCAACTAAGTGAAGATGGTGAAAAATGTCCTGAAGAGGGCAGAGAGACCAGGCGAGCACACCCTGAGGACAAGCATGCCTGGGGAGGAGGGGTGGTGTGCGATGCTTCCCTGATGCAGCCAGGTTTAAGCTGAGCCCTGAAGGATGAGTGGGGTGAAGTGATGGAGGAAGGAGGGAAGGGCATTCTTAACAGGGGAAAGAGCTGTGCCCAGTGTGACCTGCGTGAGCTGTGGAGATTCTGCCTTGTGGCCCAGTTTGCCTAGTGAAGTGCTCAAGTAAAGATGGCCCCCTCTTTCTACCTTTGCCACCCCTAAAGGGCTGCTGCTGAGTTCCACTTCCACAGGGGGTCCCCAATTTCTTACAGGGGTGACCAATTGCAAGCACTCAACAAGACTAGACCACCTGTCGGTACCACATGCCTCCCCTCAGCCTTTTCGGGGAAACCAAGGCAGCCTCCTGGCTGCTCCTGTCCGCTCCCACCCACAGCCACAGGGCTCCTGCCACAGCGCAAGCCCACCATATTGCTCCTCTGTGCCAAATCCTGAGAGCATCCAGCCTCACTCAAAGTCCAAGTACTCACCAGAGCCCACAAGCCCCACACGACCTAGCCCCTCTCCCATCTGACCTCCTCTCCCACTGTCTTCCTCCATCTCTCCACTCTGGACACACCAGCCTGCCTGCCATGTCTTTGACACACCAAGCCAGCTGCCTCCCCAGGGCCTTTGTACTTGCTGTTCCCTGGACTCTGGACCCTTTTGGCCCAGATATCAGAGAGCTTGCTTCCCTCCTTCTGTTCAAACATCCTTTCCTCAGCCAGGTCTTCCCTACCCACCACCTCACTGTCTTATCTTGCTACCTTACACAGTATCAGGTACTGTTTCTCTAGTGCCTGTCTTCTCTATGAGATTATAAAAGTCAAGAGGCTCAGGACCTGGTCAGTGTGTTTACCATTATATCTCCTGTGCTTGGAACAGTGCCGGACATGAAATCAAGATCCAGCAATGTTTGCTGAATCAAAAAATGAATGAATGGGTGCCATCGGCCCCCATCACTGCCTGCTCCTCAACCCTCAGTAACTTTAGCCACATCAAGACCCCAAAGAGTCTTTCTGATGCCCCAAACTTGCCCAACCTCCTGGCCATCAGCAGGCTTTTGACAGCACGGAGAAGGTGGGCGGGGGGGCTATCAGCTTGCAAGGGGAGTGCATGTCCGGCATACTAGCGAAAACAAGCTCCTTCACAGGGAAGATATGCCCCAGGCTTGTGCCACCAAGGTTGTGGGGAACAGGGAACAGGTTGTGTCAGAAGTTTCATGCTGTGGTTACCTGATTCACTGGCAAAGCTGGGTCACACCAACAGATAAACTTACATAACATACTGTTGCCATCGCATGGGTCTGGTAGCTATTTTCTATCTGAGTTTATACCCGTTCTTCTAACTCAGTCACCACTTGCACACAACTGCCACAAGTTCCCTACATCCATGAGCCATCTATAGTGTTCCTTACTTAACCTTGAACATCACATAGCTTTTAAATTTTTAAAAAATGTTTCAACTGACATATGGTAGTTGTACATAGTTATGGGGTGGAGTATAACATATAATACGAATCGCTTCTCAATCTTTCAGCTAAGATCAAGTGTATTATCTGTTCTTAGCAGTTTAATTGAGGGCTAAGGTTTAGCTCAGTTGGTAGAGTGCTGCTCTGCACTTCCTGAACTCCTGGTTTCCATCCCCAGCACCGCAAAAATGAGAGAAGCACCTGGCAACCCCCTCCTGAAATAATCAGCCATTGAAAACCCTGTGAGGCTCGCTATTGAGTCACAGACCCAACTTGATGGCACCTAACAAAAACAATATAATACATAATGATTAGATCAGAATAATCAGCAGTTGGTAGAGCGCTGCTCTGCAGTCTCTGAGGCCCTGAGTTCGATTCCCAGCACCGCAAAATGGGAGAAGGACGTGGCAACCCACTCCCAAGGCAATCCCGAAACAGTCAGCCATTGAAAACTCTAT
Source organism: Pedetes capensis (assembly GCA_007922755.1). NCBI lineage: Eukaryota > Metazoa > Chordata > Mammalia > Rodentia > Pedetidae > Pedetes > Pedetes capensis. The sequence goes on from VMDO01022016.1 coordinate 27,194, forward strand.
GAGGGCCACTATGAGTCGGACTCAACTCGACAGCACCCAACAACAACAACAACAACAACATCATCGCAGACATTTATAATTCCCTTGTGTTGGAGAAGGTGGGAGGGGAAGGGGGAATAATATAGAGTAGTAAAGAAGGAGAGAACAAGTGCAAAATACAGGATGCAAATCTATGGAAATCTAAAAAAAAAATCCTACTATACCTCATAAATTATCATTACATGTTAATTAAAATTTTTGTAAAATATTTAAGGAGATAAAAATGTTAACAAGCATGATTTGATAATTTCACACTGTATATATGAACTGAATTATTACTCTGTACCCCATAAATAATCTGCAGCCATAGCACCTTGGTATCTGATCCTGCCTAATCTCGGGAGCTAAGCAAGGTAGGCCTGCTTAAGTCCTTGGATGGGAGACCGCCTGGGAATGCCAAGTGCTGCAGTTCAGGGAGAAGGACCTGACAGTCCACTCCCAAAACAACCCACCATCAAAAACCCTATGAATAGTAGAAAACCACTGGCAATATTGCCAGGCATGGCACAGTGCCAAGGAGTGTTTCGTTCTGTTGTACACAGGGTCTCTATGAGTCAGACCCAACTGGATGGCACCAAACAACAACAATCCCACAAATATGTACAATTCAATTTGCACAAGAGTCAACTTTAAATGGATAAAAGGCCTCCTCATAAAACCAGAAACCTTAAAACTAGTAGAAGAAAAGATTGGAAACACACTACAACACATAGGCATAGGAAAGCATTTCCTTAAGAAGACTGCAATCGCTTAGAAAATTGCACCAAGAATTGACAAATGGGATTACATGGAATTAAAAAGCTTCTGTGCAGCAAAGGAAATAATCAACAGAGTTAAGGAAGAGCCCACGGAATGGGAGAAAATCTTTGCATCCTACAAATTCAATAGAGAACTAATGTCTAGCATTTACAAAGAACTCAAAAAAGCAAATCCCAAGACAACAAATAACCTAATAAACAAGTGGGCAAAGGAAATGAACAGATAATTCTCAAATGAAAAAGTTCATAAGGCTAAGAAGCACATGAAAAAATCCTCAATATCCCCAGCCATTAGGGAAATGCAGATAAAGACAACCCTGAGATTCTCCCTAACTCCAGTAAGAATCACCTTGATCAACAAAACAAATAATAGCAAGTGCTGGCGAGGATGTGGAGAAAAAGGAAACCTCTTACACTGTTTATGGGACTGTAAATTGGTTCAACCACTCAGAAAACTAAAAATAGAAATGCCGTATGACCCAGCTATACCACTACTGGGAATATACCCAAAGGAAGATAAGTCATTATACCACAAGGACACCTGCATCTCCATATTCAGTTCAGCATTGTTCACAATTGCAAAGATATGGAACCAACCAAGATACCCATCAACAGAAGAATGGATAAAAATTATGGTACATATACACAATGGAATACTACTCAGAAATAAAAAATGAAATAATGTCATTTGCAGTAAAGTGGATAGAACTGGAGAATATCATCTTAAGTGAACGAACAAAAGCTCAAAAAGAGAAATACCACATATTCTCACTCATATGTGGGAGCTGAATATTTCTTAAAGGAAGAAAAAATCCTATACATAAGTTGATATATAAAAATGCACAGTTAAAGAAGGGATAATATAAAGAGTAGAAAGAAGGAGGGAGGAAACTAGCAAATGGGAGGGACGATTGTATAAGGTGGGATAGGGAGGAGAAAAAATGTAGAAGGATAAAGGGAGAGAGGATAATCTCAATGTAAATGATGCAACTTCATGAGTACATGGGAAAATAGCAGAAAATAACCCAAATATGTGTATGAATTTTTCTATATATTAGCCAAAAATTTCCACAAACTTTGTAAGTTGATAAAAGTGTAACCAAAAGTGATGTAATAGTTGTATAATGGAAAAAGCAAATGCTGTATTACTCTGTACCCCACCAACATTTACCAATAAAGGGAAAAAAAAACAAACATTTTTAAAAGTTTCTTTATGCTAGGAACATTCAAAATCCTCCCTACTAGCTATATTGGAAGACTTAACTAATAGTTATCAGTCATTGTTACCCGCCCCCCCCACCACATGTCTGTCAGTTTGCCATAATGTGGAGGCTTGCATGTTGCCGTGATGCTGAAAGCAATGCCACCAGTACCTCAGATACCAGCAGGGCCACCCATGGTACACAGGATTCAGCTGAGCTTCCAGACTAAGATAGACTAGGGAGAAGGACCTAGAAGCCCACTCTTGAAACAATTAGCCATTGAAAACCACATGAATATCAGAGAAAAACTGTCAGATATAGTGCCAGAAAATGAACCCCTAAGGCTGGAAAGCATTCAAGAAATGAATGGGGAAGAGTTGCCTCCTCAAAGTAGAGTTGATCTTAATGACAGGAATGGATTAAAGTCCCTGGGACCTCTTTTTGCTGATATGGCACAACTCAAAATGAGAAGAAACAAAATAACCGCAATAATGACCTCAAACATAAAAAGATTATGTTCATGGCACAGTTTTGGGTAGTGTTTCATTCTGCTGTACTTAGGGTCACTATGAGTCAGATCTGACTCGATGGCACTTAACACAAAACAACAACGCATATTTACCCCACTGTGCTATAGAACATTAGAAGTTATTCCTCCTGTTCATCTGCATCCTCCCTCCATCCCCCTAAACTTGCTCTTATTACCTGCACACCTGTATTTTAAGAGGAAACTAGTAGCTAAGGAAGACAGAAGGAAAAGTGTGGCAAGCAGAACAAACCTGGCCTGGAGGAAGGGCTGTAGGCAGAGCCCAGAAAGGGCAGAGCAGGCAGATGATGCCTGTCCAGGTATGGAGTTCAGGTCCAAAGGGGCTGGGTGGAGGAGAGGAAAACACAGAAGGAGGCCACAGGACCTGGGAGTCTCGTGTGCAAGGGGAAAAAAAGGAGGCTGCTGCCTCACAAGTAGGATTGGGCCTGGGGAGACTGAGAGAGTGAAGCTGAGGTACAGTGAGGTGTGTACAGGGTTCAGGTGAAGGAGGCCGTGACCAAGGACAGAATGCTGAGGCTAAGGACAACCCAGGAGGGCAAGGAAGAGTGGACTTCAGGGAAAGGGGAACTGGACGAGGTATGATGGAAATGAAAGCAGGGTGTAGTTCAGGGAAGGGGTGCTAAGGAGTCAGGCACAATGAGGGTCATGGCTCAGGAGAGGGCCCCAAAGATTGAGGGTGTGTTAGTCAGTTTTCTGTTATAGTAATGCATGCGAAGATAAGTGACACATAAAGAGAAAATGCTTATTTGGCTCATAGTTTTGGAGGTTTGAATCTTTGGGGCCTGTGGCACTGCAGCACACCATGGCAGGGAGTGTGTAGGGGTGCTTGGTGGAGCACACACCTCATGGTGGGGAAGGTAGGAAAGAGAGAGGCTGGAAGTATAGCACTTGCTAGCAAGAAAGAAAGGAAAGAAAGAGAGAGAGAGAATGAGAGAGAGAGGAAGGAAGGAAGGAAGGAAGGAAGGAAGGGAGGGAGGGAGGGAGGGAGGGAGGGAGGAAGGAAAGGGGAAGGAGGAAGGGGTATGGGGTTACATTGCTCCCTCCCAAGGCACACTCCCAATAACCAGAAGACCTCCCACTAGGCCCGACCTCTTAAAGGTTCCACTACCTCCCACTAGCACCAAACTGAAGAACAATCCTTTAACATATTGCCTTTGGGGGACATTATAGACCCAAACCAGACAATAAGGAAAGACACGCTAAAGACATGCAGATGACAAAGCTGAGAGGAGACAGGGGCTAAGCCAGGGATGGGCTTGAAAGAAGAGCAAGGATGGGGGAAGTGGGTGTCAGATGTATATCTCACCACCCTAGATAGAACAGCTTGTCCTCCGGGACTTGACAGTGAGTGTGTTAGTCTCATCTGGGCGGCATCCCTCCAGCCACTCATATACCATCTGAAATAATCTCAGTTACCACTGGCATATGAACCCCTCCTGTGAAACAGAGTGTCAGCCAGCCTGAGACTTTGGGTGTCAGAGACCCAGAAACATGCTCTCTTGCTGGGTGGATAAAAGAATTCTTGGGAGCCCTGGGGAATGAAAAATAAGTCATACCAGAAATAAAGTAAGAAGACCAGAAAGAAAATCATCACACAGAGATCTGTAAAAGCAAGAAACATGCAAAGATAAAGTTGTTTTGGATTCTAGGGTCAGCTGCAGAATCACAGATTATTGTATATGAAAAATTAAGGGCAGAGGAAACCCCTGATTCTGGGGGTACTCCTGAGTCATACTATGCTCAATGGCATGGTCCTTTTGAAGGGGAGTGATGCTGCCCATCTCTGAGAGGGTAGGGAACTAGGTTACCTCATTTCTACAAATGCGTGAATCTTGGTGCTTACAGATAGTGGAAGGCATGGTAATTGTCATGAATGAGCTCTGTGAGAAGCATGGGCACACTTGTGCCTTTTCATAACATCAAAATGTATTAAATAATTCACAAGCATTATCAATTTTGTTGGCTTTAATATACCAAGTACTGATTATTTTACTTGGTATATTCATGGCCCTTGGCAATCTCAGTTTCTTTTGTTCCAATTTTAACTACTAATGTGAAATTTTAGATCAGACATTACACTTCACACAATAACATATACATAGGTTACAGAATGGTTATGAAAGAGTTAAAGAGGTTGCAGGGTTCAAAGCAGCTGTACTGAAGACAGAAACAAAAAACAGACACACACACAAAGAAGTCTCTGTAAGGGACCAGATAAGAAGTCTTACAAACTGCAGGCACAGAGCTGTTCAGGGCACAGAGCTGTCAAATGTAGGTCCAGGTGGCAGGCAGTTTTGAGTGTTGATTTGAAATGGACCATTTGGCACAGTCAGGAGAAACTATTCTTGAGCAGGAGCCCAAGGACAAGGATCGAGGTCCTTCGTTGTGGTTATTTTCCTGGGTGAGGCTTTTGTGACAGGTAACAGGTGATGGATCAGTATGGCTGCCATATCTCAGTCTTGAACTGTTCCTCCTTTTATAGTCCCAGGTGAGGGAGTCACCTGGAGTGACTGATAAGCTCATGTTTCTGGGATTCTATGATTGGATATATTCACAGGTGTAATTATTTATTGGCACAAATAAATTATTTATCAGTTTGTGCTTCATGGTGTGCTGGAAGATGGTAGTTATTTACTTGTATAAACAAGATATACAGTCATTCTATCTTCACACTTCTACTCAAAATGGAGTAACTCAGGCCAAGGCTGTTGCTTTATAAAATGCAGTAACTCAAGGTTAGGTATAGCCTAAAAGCTGCTGTTCTATACAACATAAAGTAACCCAGAGAAGGCCCAGTTTGCTTTCCTCAATAATTTTGTCTTGCTGGCTAATTGCTCCTCTCTTTCTAGGACCTCCTCCTCTCCAATACCATCCATCCTAGAGCTGCCTTGTTCATATAAGGCTCTTAGGGTTATGCCCCTAGGGTTATGGGTGATAAGGCTTTGAATGGGCAATTGGGAGTTTGTATTTAGGTCAAAAATTCAGGGCAGCCTCCCAGGCAGATGGAGCTGTGAAGAAGTGATCCAAAGCTGGCTGCCATGCTTTCTGTCCTGTGGAGAGAACTAGCCATTAGGAAGGGGAGGGGAAAACAAGCTGACAGGCAGGGCGAATCAGAGAAGGCAGGAATGCTGAGCATGTTCCATCCCTAATCTGATAGTTCCCCAAGCTTCAGCCATATACATCCCCCTCCCTTCACCACTTGACTGTCAGCATCTCCACAAGGTCTGTGACTCCCCCTCAACCCTCATGGCCAGTGTTCTGGAAACACACTATTCCTGAACCTAAGCTGGTTCAAGTTGGGCATCTGCATTTGCAGCCAACTCAACAGTGAAAAGAGAAGGTTATTGAAACAAACTGAGGTACAGTCAGCACTCTTGGTTTCCCCATTTGAGACACCAGGGAAGCACTTTTCAGGGAACCTCCCAGATCTCAGGGCATTGATAGCAAACCTCGGCAGAGACTTCACACAATGACTAACTTGGGAGAACTTAAAGGGAATCCACAATTTTTTGGGTTTTGTATTGGAAAGGTTTATTTCTAATTCATCTATTTATTCTCAGAATTCAGGTGAACCAGAGCCAAGTGTACTACCCGGCAGCATCAAAGAGGCATGAGGCCAAAGGGGGAAAGAGGAGATGGTGGGTTCAGGCCTCATGACTTCCCATAAAGTCTGGTTACTGTGTTTCCATGGGAACTCACCCCCTGGATTTAAAGTAGGTTCTCTGGTCTCAGTCTTCTGAGGCTGAGGTAGCAGTCAGCAAGGAGTGGAAAGCAAAATAAAGGAAGGTGGAGAAAGGGAGGAACAAGAGGCAGGGCAAAGCCATATTGGCACTTTTCTTTTACAATGTCATTCCCTCTATATAAGGATTTAAGGCCAACATTGTTAACTCCCCCCGCTGGCCATTCTATCTGCCCAGTAAGTCCCAAGGGAAACCCAGGCAGGGCACTGTCCTGACTCCAACCTCTTCACTCATACCCCACAGTCCAAGTCTAGCCCCCACCATCTGCCGCCTGCCTGCTTCTCTCCACCCTGCCCCTGCCCTTGTTCAGTTCACAAATTCTATTCCCACTTGGGAGACCACAGCTGGATTCTTGGCAGAGCAACCACTGCGTGCTTGCCAAGAGATAAAACTGACAATGGGCCTCATCTGCCCAAAACCCTTGGCCGCTTCCCTTTGCTCTTAGGATAAAGTTTGGGGGTTTTTGTTTGTTTTGTTTTGTTTTTTAAATCCCTTAGTAAGGCCTGCATGATTCAGGTTTGCTATCTCTTTCTTCTCAGTTCTCACCTTCACTCTGCTCCAATCACACTGGCTTTGTTCAGCTCCTTAAAAGGGCCCCATTCCCTCCTAGCTCAGGGCCTTTGCACATTGTGATCTCTCTGCCTACAATGCCTTTCCCCCCAATTTTCCCAAGTCAGATCCCACTCTTTTTAAAGAACTGACTTAAGATCTAATGCATCTGTCCCTCTTTACAAATTCTTACATATAACCCTCATTGTTGTTGTTGTTAGGTGCCGTCGAGTCGAGTCCGACTCATAGCGACCCTATGTACAGCAGATCGAAACACTTGCCGATTCTGTGCCAGGCAAACAATCTTATTTATGTTTAAGCCCATTGTTGCAGACACTGTGTCAATCCATCTGGTGGAGGGTTTTCCTCTTTTGCGTTGACCTGCCACTCTTCCAAACATGAT